>JBBPDI010000009.1:7475052-7494290 GCA_037974545.1 Cucumis variabilis | reverse complement strand
AATGCTTCTAACATATGCATGCCAAATTTGGTGAGATTGAACAGGCAAGGTGGTTGTTTGATCGTCTTCCTAAGAAGCATTTGTTTTCTTGGAACTTGATGATGTCTGGTAATGTAAAGAATGGACAACCTGAGAAGTGTATTGAGGCATACATATAGATGCCCGATCAAGTTACCACATCAACTGTAATTGCAGCTTACTGTCAATGCGGACGTGTAAATGAAGAAGCAAAATGACGGTGTTCAGCGAGCTTAAAGACAAGGACATTCTTTTCTGGACAGCAATGTTGGTGGCTTATGCAAAAAGTGGCAGAAAAGAGGATACACTGTTGTTTAATGAAACGCTATTAGAACATGTTGAACATGCAACTACATTCAATCAAGAGTTGTCAGTTCTTGTGCCAAATCAGCATCCCTGCATGATGATCAGGTAGTTCACAGAAAATAACACTACTTGATATTATTCTAAATGTGGTTATCAAGTAGTGTATAGCCTTTTGAAATATTTGTTCAGAATTTCCTTCATGGAAGTTTTCGCGGCAAAGATATTATTTTTGAAGATTTAAAGATTTGAAGCTACTATTTTATTAGAAGATATTTTTTTATTCGAAGACTTTATTTCAAGATATTATTTTCAAGAAAATATTTGTTTTTCAAGATTTTGATTCTCTTCATTCCATTGGTTTTGGCCGAATCTTGGTTGCTTATTTATGATGAAGTTGTTTTGTGACATAGACGTCTTGGACATGTTAGTCTTTTCAAGATCTACAAAAGTCTAAAAGCAGAAGTTGTTCAAGGGGTAGCCTTGTTAAAGCAAACTACTGATTTCTTATGTTCTAAATGTCCTGTTGGGAAATAAGTAAAGGCCTTTCTCGTATATGATGATCATTGTTATACAAATCAAGTGTTGGAGCTTCTTCATTTAGATCTAATGGGACCCATGCAAGTTGAGGGTCTTGGAGGAAAAAGATATGCTTTTGTCATTGTTGATGACTTCTCTAGATATACTTGGGTGAGGTTAATTAGAGAAAAATCTGATAGGTTTAAGGTTTTTTGATCTTTATGTCTTCAACTATAGAGAGAACAAGACAAGAGTGTTTGTCGGATCAGAAGTGATCATGGTAGAGAATTTGAAAATTCAGTTTTTGATGAGTTTTGTCAAAATGAAGGAATATCCATGAATTCTCTGCTTCTTTGACTCCTCAGCAAAATTGAGTTATTGAAAGGAAGAATTGTACTCTTCAAGAAATGTCTTGTGTTATACTCCATGCTAAATCTCTTCCTTTATATTTTTGGGCAGAAGCCTTAAATACGAATTGTACATTCAAAATGGAATTGCTCTTCGCCCTGGAACTGTGTTAACTAATTATCAACTGTGGAAAGACTGCAAACCAAATGTTCAATATTTTCATATTTTTGAAAGCAAGTGTCATGTTCTTAATGACAGAGAATTTCATCGAAAATGGGATTCTAAATCTGATGAAGGCATCATTCTCGACTATTTTGCTAATAGTAGAGCTTTTCGGGTCTTTAACAAATGGACCAAAACTGTTTTAGAATCTATAAATGTTGTTGTGCATGACTCTGAAGTCTCTAATAAGAAGAAAAATGATGATGATGATCAAATAAACCCATATGTGAATTCTTCGTCAACTTCAAAATAATTAGTACTCAGACTATACAAACACTGAGAAAGACATCACAATTGAGCCTACAGTTTCAACAATTTTCAATAATTTCTGTGAGTAACAATTGCTTTAGTTCTGAAGCTTCTTCTAAAAATAGCAATATAGATTCTGGTTTCACAGGCTCATTTGATACTCAATGTCTTGCTCCTTTTGTCTATGTCAAGAAAAATCATCCTTCTAGTAGTATTATTGGGGAAATTAGTAGTGGAATTACAACTTGTAAGAAGGAACAATGTGATTATGCCAAGATAATTGCAATGTATGTTTTACCTCATCTCTTGAACCTACAAATGTTGCTAAAGCTTTGAAAGATGATTAGTGGATAATTGCTATGCAAGAAGAACTTTTTCAATTCAAACGAAATAAGGTTTGGGAATTAACTCTAAAGCTTTCTCATGCAAACATCATCAGTACAAAATGGATTTTAAAAAACAAGAAGGATGAGAAAGGGTATGTAACAAGAAACAAAGCTCGTCTTGTTTCTAAGGAGTATGCTTAGATTGAAGGAGTTGGTTTTGGTGAAATGTTTGTTCTAGTTGCTCGTTTAGAGGCTATTCGTCTTTTGCTCGGGCTTGCTTGTTTTTGCAAAATCAAATTATTTCAAATGGACAGTAAAAGTGCTTTTCTAAATGGATATCCATTAGAAAAAGTCTATGTTGCTTAGCCAAAAGGCTTTGTTGATTCGGTTCATTCTGACTATGTATACAAGCTCCACAAGAAGTTATATAGGCTTAAGCAAGCTCTCCGGGCTTGTTATGAAAGATTGTCATAATTTCTTTCTGCTCAAGGTTTCAATCGAGGTGGTTCTGACAAGACTATGTTTATTAAAAAAAAGGATCATGAATTTTTATTGGCTCAAGTTTATGTAGATGACATTATTTTTTAGGCCAACCTCTTACGTTGATATCAAACTTTGTAAATCTAATGAAAACTGAAGTTGAAATGAGCATGGTAGGAAAATTATCCTTCTTGTTAATGTGGGTGCTAGATAAACTGATCCTCAAGCATCTCCTTTACATTGTGCTATTGATTATGAAGTATGTCTCAAGCACGATTGATTTTGGGCTATGGTATTCCTTTGAAATGATGTTGTGGATGCAAATTGGTTAGGTTGTGCTGAAGATCGTAAATGTATTTCGATGGCTGTTTCTTTCTGAGTTACAATCTCATTGCTTGGTTTAGTATGAAACAAAACTGTATCTCATTGTGTACAGACAAGGCTGAATATATAGCTACTGGGTTGTACTCAACTTCTATGGATGGAGCAAATGTTATCTGAATATGATATTCATCAAGACACTATGATTCTATACTACGACAACATGAGTGCTATAAACATATCTAAAAATTCCGATCAACATAGTCGGACCAAGCATATTGATATATGCATCACTTAATTCAAGAGCTTTTTGACTCTAAAGAAATTTCTCTTGACATATTCAGAGCTATGTTCAGCTGGCTGATATCTTAACAAAATATTTGGAAGTCGCTTTGTTTGAATATCTCCGTGTTGGGCTTGGGGTTTGTCAATTTAATAAATAACAATTACTGGACTCTTGTTGTGGGTGGGTCATTCATTCTACCTTATCTTATTGGGCCTGTTATATGTTTCCCAATTCACAATAAATTTATTTGAATTTGAACTGGCATTTATTTCTATTTCTTTTTTGATGTCTGTAGTTTATTGTATTCATATTTATTGTGTTGGGAGTTTGTTGGAATTTATGTCATAAAACTCATAGTTTATAATTTAAAATTATATTTTATTCAATAAAGTGGTTATTGAGGACTTATTAGTAAAAAATGAATACTAATAAACTAAGGTCCCGAGCTATCTAGTGTAGACTTCAACTTTATGTAGAGACATGAACGTGAATCAAGTTGAAGTATATAGCCCAATGGTCTATAGTGCGTGAACAAGGTTGAACACCTTATTCTAGCATACTATGATGTGAATCACTTTGTAGTTAGTACAAATGATGTGATCCTAAATTATTCATGTTGAGACATGGAAGTGGAGACATTCTATGTAAAGAGTTTACATAAAACTCAAACTATGAAATAGTCAGTTTTAAGTTATAACACCATTGACTATATAAAACTCTATTTCGACTATTGATAACCTAGGTAACTTAATCTAAATCCTGAGCTAATTATGAACTTCTATTCACACAAAATTATCTTTAGATTTTCATAGGTGAGGATAGCTCAACAACGCTGACTCAATAAGCCTCCCATTTTAGGAGTAAGATCGGGTAGATGGCTAGGGACATAGCTGCAAGACAAAATTCACTCCTAACCGCTTTAGAGTTAGTAGATAGGTTATTCTGTTAAGGACTAAATTCAATTCTTGAACAAGTGGCCCCACCCTCTCATTGGCTCGAGAGGGATTCATTTTATAGGTTAGACCTAAAACCAATTGTTCAATAGTGGATCAGTGGAACTTAAAGAGGAAGACTTAGTCTTGGGGGTAAAATGGTATTTTAATCTAACAAAGATTACGAACAACCTGTGAAAGATTAACTTACTCATCATGGTTTATATCAAATGGACACAAATAGATCTATAGTGAGAAGAGTGCAACTACGAGATTTTAGTGGAATGACTCGTTAGTTAACGAATGTTGATTAACTCGGTCTAAAAGAGTTTAGCTAGTTAATCTCAGTCGTTGGATCCCATGATGATCTATGTCCATTAGGTTCTCCTGCTAGCTCATATGGAATTAACTTAGAACAATATGTTGGAATAATTCAAATTGTTCGAATTAAGTAAAAAAAGAGAAATTGATGAATATATGATATAAGCTTGAGATAGAGTTTTATATTTAAATGTAATTTAAATATTAAAAATATAAATACAAATTCATATTCGGAAGCTCAAAATTGATGGAAATGGTCAAAGTTGCAAAAAGTCAAAATGTTGACTTTAACTCTAAAAAGTCAAACTTTGACGGGCTTTATATTCAAATGTGATTTGAATTTCAGAAAAATAAATGCGGATTCATGCTAGAAAGGTCAAAATTAGTAAAGACAGACAAAAGGGTAGAAAGTCAAAATGTTGACTTTTGACTTTGATTTAAATGGTTAAATGACCATATTGCTCTTGGACTAAGTTAGTGGAAAAATCCAATATTTTGTTGAATAATCCCACTAACACTTAGTGGGACCTATATGAGATGTAAACACTTTGCCGCTTAAGTTCCACTAATGGTTAGTGAAATGTTAGATGTTGAGATTTTATTAACAAACTACATGCATTTTTGCATGTAATTTGCTTATATAGGCATTATTTCAAAAGAGTGAGAACTTTTTGGTAATTTTTGTAATTTTGGATTGCAAAATGAACCTTATTCTCTTTTCTCTCCCTAAATCTCAAACCTAAACTCTTCCTCAAATTTCTATCATTCTCTCCCTATTTCCTTCACTTAACGGGTCCCACAATTCGATTCAATTTAGAGAATAGCGGGTAAATTCAAGCGGTGGTCTCTAATTCGAGTTCTTAAGGATATTATTAGCAACGTGAAGCTACGATGGTATAAATTTTTTTCAACTCTAATCTTATTTTATTAGGGTAGCATTGCATTGTTAACATTTTAATTTTTTAGACCCGAGAACCCGACCCGAAACTTGGTAGAAACCGATTCATTAGATTGAACTCACTTGCTTTGTTTTGTTTGACCCGAGTCATTAGCTAGTCTACCTATCTGCGCTTCTCACCCAGCCCACAACTTAGTTCGCGACCTAACTTCTAGTTTTGGCCCAAGTCTGCGTGCGTTGTTGTCTGCCATTTGTCCGCCTTCTGCTTCTGGTCCGCCTGACCTGTGTTTCGGTCTGACCCGCCTATTGACCAGTGCGTTTGGTGGGTCTCTGGTGGATTGTATCGGTTGAAGCCCAAAGGTTGAGTCTTGGGCTGGTCCAGAAGGGTTTTTGGATCGTTTTAGCTTCTATTGGGTGGTTTTTTAGTTGGTTTGAGTTGTTTGGGAGCTATTTTGTACTACACCAGCTTATTATTATAATAATATAGTACTTAGCTTATTTAGGAGCCAAAACCAATACATTTTAAGGTGTTTTAATTAATTATGCATGTGATGTATGTTTTAATTAAAGTTTAATATGTATGTGCATAAAGTATGCCATATAGATTTAAAATCCTACCATACATTAACATATTCATGCATTGAAAGTATGTTATAATGGTTATAATATATAGTATGCATGTTAAGTAATTAATATTGTAATTAATTAATTAAATTAATTTTGATTAAATATGATTTAATGAGATTAATTAATGGTTGATTTATTTTATTTAATTAAAAGTGAAATAAATTAAAATTCATATTAATTTATTTATACAATGGTTATATAATGCTTGAATGTTATAGTATAGTCTCGTTCTTTTACAAGTGTTATAAAATGAATTAGACTTTTAAAATCTATAACAAAGGTAAGTTGCATGCTCACTTAGGTTAGAAATATCAACCAAAATTTTTATAGAATTAGGTCGATATCTTGTAAAATCGGTTACAAGAGGCTCACCTGATTTTGATCTTATCAATAAGCCAGATAAGATGACTAAGGTTGGAGGTTCTTAAGTTGACGGTTTATGAAACACCTGCTATTTGAAAATTGTAATCAGTTATTGAGCCTAGTTAACCTAGTTTTATGAGCATGCGTAAGAGATCTGAGCTAATAAAACTAATTTATCACCTACACATCGTAGGTTAAAATCCAGTATAATGGTTATGCTGGATAGTTTCACCTAGACTTATGATTTGTAAGTTAGCCTAAATATAATCCTATTTTTTATGAGTACCCTTTAAAACCGTCTTGGAAAACTTCAGCTAGAGAGAAGTAGTGTACTTTTAGTTATAGCATCCCTAAGAGTTCAAATCGTGAATTCCATGCATGGCTTTGGGTTGTGGGTAGGATCAGACTCCAATCAGAGAGTGTTTGCATGGAGCTTTGACAAGGTGAATAGGAGAAGTAGTTCATAGTAAGTGGGTGAGAGATATTTGACAACACATCCCTCGGTTTCTTCCATTAGGTCCCACCATGAGATTCCATAATGATTCTACACGTTTGCGCTGGAGCGACCTTACCAATCGGAGAACAAACTCCATATATGGATAGAGTCTCTTAGATTGATTTTCATATTGACTTTTCAATTTCAAGAGCATAATGATTCTTATCTCTAAGATACGAAAATGGCAGGTTACACTTACAAGAATTACTAAGGAGTTAGTATATTCTTGACCGTAGAAGTGATAACTAAGTGTTATAAGAAATATGAGATATTCAGGAGTTAACATTTAGTCAAGATTGTCTTGGTTCATAGGAGAAGTAATCGACTACCCCTCGGTAGAAATTAGTCTAAACCTTTGAAATATCGTTGCAAAACATAATAGTGATGAGTACATTATTAAAATTTGCTAAATTAATTGGTTCTTAAAAGATTATAGTTTTTCAGTAAATAGAATATGTTTTTATTTTTCAGCAATGAATAGCTCAATAGTACAACTCTTAACTTCTGAGAAATTTAACGACAACCATTATGCGACGTGGAAATCAAACCTAAATACAATACTAGTAGTAGATGATTTAAGGTTTGTCTTAACTAAGGAACATCCTTAAGCACTAGCCTTGAATGCTAACTGAAATGTTCGAGAAGCATATGATTAAAGGTTTAAGGCCAATGAAAAGGCTCGTGCCTATATTCTTACCAACATATCTAATGTTTTAGAAAAAAAACATGAATTCTTAGTCACGGCTAAAGAGATTTGGGATTCATTGAAGGATATGTTTGGTTAGACTTCATGGTCCTCAGACACAAAGCTATTAAGAACATTTACACCAAGCAAATGAAGGAATGGACCTTTGTTAGAGAACATGTTCTAGACATGATGATGCACTTTAATATCATTGAAGTAAATGACAGTCTCATCGATGAGGGCAAATTAGGTGAGCTTTATTTTATAATCTCTTTCGAAGAGTTTTGTACCATTTCAAACAAATGCGTCTCTGAATAAAATAAAATTCACTATGACCACTCTTCTAAATGAGCTCTAGCGATTCCATAACCTTACCATGGGTAAGAGGAAGGAAGTGGAAGCAATGTTGCTACCATAAAGAAAGAGTTAGTGGGAGGATCGTCCTTTTAAAACTAAAGTTCTAAAGTTAGACCTTCACAAATGAAGAAGAAGGGAAAGGGGAAGAATCCTAAGAATAGTAAGGGAAAGAAAGTTTTGAAAGGAAAATGTTACCACTGCAACCAAGACGATCATTAGTTGAGGAATTGCCCAAAGTACCTTTGCTAAGAAGAAAGCTGAGAAGGAAGCACAAGGTAAATATGATTTACTAGCTGTTGAAATGTGCTTAGTAGAATATGACGCTTCAACCTGAATACTAGATTAAGAATCCTCTATTCATATTCTCATTTCAGGAAACTAGTTCTTGAAAAGCTTGTAGAAGGCGGAAACATTCTCAAATTTTGGAACAAAAGAAGTTTCTTGGCAAAAGCAACGAGAGATCTGAAGTTGTTTTGATAGTTATATCATACTTAAAATATTTTGTATGCTTCTCAATTAGTTGAGAAATTTAATATCTATCTCTTGAGTTGCCACGTGTCCGAGAGGACGTGGAGCGACCCTTAAAAGGGTTAGGTTTGAAAGAAAATAGGAGTCGTTCCCAATCCTTTATGGTGTGATTGGACACCGAAATAAAGTAAGCAGTTTTTAAATAAGATCATAAAAAATGGTTTGTAAAAACTAGAGTTGAGTTCGGGAGTCGTTTGTGTGTGAGGAAGGTGATATCACCCCGCAACACCGATTTAGAAAATGGTGGCCAAACGTTAAATCTTGAATTGAAAATATTCTTTAATTTATTCTTAAAAAACAATGTTTTATTTTACCTCTCATTACTCTAATATTTGAATCAATGATCTCATAAAATAAGTGGAGAATATCAATTGGACTATATTGAAGAAAAATTTCTCACCTCAAGAAAGTGAGAAACTAGTACAATTTCTCAAAATCCATCATGAGAATAACCTTCTAATAAAGAGATGTTTTTTTTTTAAAAAACTAATTAAAACAATTTTTTCTTAGGATCAACTTGGACTATCAAAGATGTGATCCCTTACCTCAAGAATTCTAGAAAATTGGACTTTCAAATTTTCTAGATTCCATCGTAGGATTTTGTTTAAGGAAAATGGTATAAGTTATTAGAAAAGATCGATTAGGAAATCTTATGAAATTATAGATTAAATTTTGAACTTTTGAAAAACATAAAATATTATAACTTTAAAGAATTTTTTAAAATGATTAACAAAGAGTTTTTATTTTAAAACATAGAGAATTTTAGATTGGAAGGATTTTAAAACATTGAAAATTTTAATTAGAAATAGGTTAAAATTTTAATTAGAAAACAAAATGAGGCCTAATAGGAAAGTTAGATAAGTAAAAACAAGAGTAAAGAAACATCATAATAAATTATACAAACATAAAATAACATATTGAGATTTTGGTAAAAATATATTGGAGATCGATCTAGAAAATCGGACTCCCAAATTTCCTCACCTCAAGAATTCTAGAAAATCGGACTCTCAAATTTCCTAGATTCCGTCGTTGGAATGTTTTTTTTAAAGAAAATTAATTGAAAATGTTAACAAATTTAAACAATTATTAGCAATAACATATTAAATGAATCAAAAAACAACACAAACATTTAAATAAGCATGTATGTACAAAAATGTAAAAGAAACAATAATCTATAAATAACATAAAATATGAAACAAAATTACTAGAAAAGAATGTAAGAACAAATAATGACTAAAATAAATAAACAAGATATAAAACAATGTAAAAAAAATTATTATTAGAGAAAAAATAAAAAAGTAGAAACAAGATAATAAAGAAAAAAATTATGAGAGAAGAAAAATGGAGAAATAAGAACAAGAAAGATAAACAAATATAGAGAAAAATATAATATTAAATAGCATAAAAATGAGAAAATACTAAAGAAACAATAATAAATGCTATGAGAAGAAGAAAAAAGAAAATAAAAATAAGTATATAAAGAATAAAGCTTTAGAATAAATTAACAAATGAATAATGATAAAAAAAAGATAAACAACAAAATGTAAAGCAAATATGTATAGTAAAAAACTTATATATATATATATATATATATATATATATATATATATATATAACTCACAAGATAATAAATAAATAAAATAAAGGTAAGAGAAAGAAAATAGGAAAAAGAAGAACAATAACTAAAAACAAGAGGGAAAATATTGTGAAATCCAAAACACTAAACTCTCTTGTTGTTTAAAGTGTTGGATCATTGGGACCTAAGCCTTACCATACACTTCTAACTAAGTTAGAGTTTTTCTTGTGTGATGGATTTTTGGTATTGTAGGAAACTTCTGTGAGAAAGATGAAGATTTAGGAGGTTGCTAGAAAAGAAAATAAATTAGATGTTGTAGATCTTTTGGTTTTTTTTAAGAAGAGATGAAGGTTAAGAGAAATAGGGGCTATGGAAGTTTAGATGAAGAAGAGAGGATGTGAAGGTTGTAAAAATTTCTATGGTTTTTTTTTTTTTTTGAGAAATTGCATCAAATGACAAAATCATTTAGATATAAACAGTTCATGGTACCTATTTTTTGCATATTACGAATATGGCAAAATTAGTGATATCAGACGATAATCATAATCTAGCAATTGGACTAATTTTAAATAAGGACGGACAATATTAGGTGGCTACATCTTGTATTTAAGAACAAATATATAGAATATTTTTTGAAATCAATGAAAGGTTCATTTTTCTAGAAAAAGTATTCAATTTTATTATGCTATACTAATAAACAACTTATATAAGTTAAGACCAATTGAAGTAAAATTCGTCTTTAATATTGAAATATGCATAAAAGGAAAAAGTTTTCTTCTAATGCCTATGTATGATACTTAAGATTCGGTCACATAAATATCGATGAAATTGGGAGATTGGTTAAGAGTAGACTTCTAAATTAGTTAGAAGATAACTCTTAACCTTCATGTGAATCTGGTCTTAAAAGGAATAATGACCAAGAGATTTTTTCTACTGAAAAAGGTCTCAGAGCCAAAATATCTTCAGAGCTTGTACATTCGGACCTCTGTGGATCAATGAATGTCAAAGTTCAAGTAGGGTATCGTATTTTATCAAATTTGTTGATGATTATTTAAGGTTTAGTCATGTTTACCTATTGCACCACAAGTCTGATTCTCTTTAAAAGTTTAGAGAATATAAAACTGAAGTTAAGAATCATCAAACCACGTAGTATATTAGTACTGAATAGGATTTCAAAAGATGTTACAGATATACCTAGTTCATCTACTAAAGTAGTTGATAAAATTGAGAAATTTGGTTAGTCACATCCTTCTTAAGAGTTGAGAGTGCCTCGAAGTAGTGAAAGGGTTGTTCATTAGCCTAACCATTACCTGGTTTTATCGAAAACCAAATCGTCATACTTGATGATGATTTAGAGGACCCCTTGAGTTATAAACGACACTGAATGATGTAGATTATCTATCTAACATCAAGAAATGAGCAATATGTTCACAGAATCCAAATTGTTTGGAACAACAAGAACATAATACTAGCCAGTCTCAAACATTTTATACAGACAAAATGTTGTCTACATTTTATATAGATAAAATGTTGTCTAGATATATAGTGATGAATTGCCGTTGAGTATATTCTAAAATAGTTTAAAAAAAAAAATCAAAAGACTATGTGCTTGTGTATAGTGCTAAGGAATTGATCCTTACTTGATACACTGATTATGATTTCTAAAGATGCTAGAAAGTTTACATCGGAATCAATATTCAATCTATATGGAGGAGAAATAGTGTGAAGAAGCATAAAGTAAAATTGTACTACCTTACCTGAGTAATTGTGCATCGTAGTGACATTATAGTAACCTCGACTGAGCAAATCATGGTTGTTTAGTTTACAAAGTTCTTCACAACTAAAGTGTTTGAAGGTCACATAAATAGTTTAAGTCAACAAAGTTTGTGCACTAGAACAAAGTGGAGAATTTTTGGGTGTATGCCTTAGTTTATTGTATTCACTTGTTTATTGTACTCATATAAGTCGGTTCAATTCAACATTGTTTTATCCCACTAAGAGTTTTAGTTCAAGTGGGAGTTTATTGGAATTTATGTCCTAAAACTAATAGTTTGTAGTTTAAAATTATACTCTATGCAATAAAGTGGTTATTAAAGACTTATTAGTGAAAATTGAATACTATAATCTTGAATCCAATAAACTAACGTTCCGAGGCTATCTAGTGTAGACTTGAACTTTAAGTAGAGACATAAATGTGGATCAAGGCAGCCCACTTTGTTGTTAGTACAAATGATGTGATCCTAAATCGGTCATGTAGAGATATGAAAGTTGGGGCATCCTATGTAAAAAGTTTATATAGATTGGAACCATGAATAGTCACTTTTAAGTTATAACACTGTTGACTATAAAGCTGAATATTTCGACTATTGATGACCTAGGTAATTTAAACTTAATCCTGAACTAACTATGAACTTCTATTCACACAAAATAATCCTTAGATCTGTATAGGTGAGGATAGCTCAACAATGTTGACCAAATCAGCCTTCCATTTTAGGGGTAAGACCGAGTGGATGGCTATGAACGCAGGTTACAAGATGAAATTCACTCCTACTCGCTTTAGGGTTAGTAGATAGGTTGTTTCCTTAATGACTGGATCCAAGTCTTGAACAAGGAGCCTCACCTTTCATGAACCTAAGAGGGATTTGGTTTATAGGTTGGACCTAAAACCAATTGTTCAATAGTGGATCAGTGGAACTTAAAGAGACAAATGTAGTAATGGGGGTAAAATAGTATTTTCACCCAGTCGAGGTTACAAACAACTTGTGAAAGATTAACTTACCGATCATGGTTATATCAAATGAACACAAATATATCTATGGCGAGGAGTGTGCAACAATTGGACCTTAGTGGAATGACATGTTAGTTAACGAATGTTGATTAGTTCGGTCTAAAAGAGTTTAACCAACTAATCTTAGGTCATTGAAACCAATGATCTATAGGTCCATTAGGTTATCTTTCTAGCTCATATGGAATTAACTTAGAACAATATGTTGTAATAATTCGAATTGTTTGAATTAAGTAAAGAGAGAGAAACCGATGATCGTATCATATAGCCATCGGTAATAAGTTTGAGATAAAGCTTTATGTTTAAATAAAAATTAAATATTAAAAATATGAATACTAATTCATATTTGGAACCTCAAAATTGATGAAAATGGTCAGAGTTGTAAAAAGTCAAAATGTTGACTTTTGACTTTGAAAAGTCAAACTTATATTCAAAATTGATTTGAATTTCAGAAAAATGAATATGGATTCATGCTCGAAAGGTCAGAATTAGTCAAGACGGAAAAATGGTAAGAAGTTAAAATGTTGACTTTTGACTTTGGTTTAAGTTGTCAAATTACCATATTGCCCTCAGACTAAGTTAGTGGGAAAATCCAACATTTTGTTGGATAATCCCACTAACTCTTAGTGGGATAAGTAGCCACATGAGGTGTAAACATCTAGTCCACTATGTTTTACTAATGGTTAGTGAAATGTTAGGTGGAATAAGTAGCTTACTTTTAGGAACTTGCAAAACTCAACTCGTTCGCTGCTAGTCAACGTGTAACTCGCATGTGGTTTCACCAATCTGTTATCAACTTCTATCAAATGCAAATCCATTCTTATTTTTAAATCTTGTAGAACCAACCGAGCATTCGTGGTATCCTTAATTTTTCCTTCAATATTCAACAACGTACCGACCAAGTTGTCAGAAATATTCTTTTCAATATGCATTACATCAAGTTTGTGACGAATAAGTAGTCTCGACTAGTAAGGAAGATCAAAGAAAATTCTTTTCTAAGTCCAATTAAAAGCTCTCTTTCTTTTTCTATCTTTTAACAAATAGTGCTTACTCATAATTGAAAACTCCAACGAATCTAGTTGTTCCAAGATTTCTTGACCATTCATTACTACTGGAGTGCCTTATGCTCTACTTTTCCATCATATAGTCACTTCTATACCAAACGTGGTTATTTGGAAGATAACGTCGATGTTTCATGAAAGCTATTTTTCTCTTATCTTGAACGTCGATTTATCTTCTATGCAAATGGGACATGCCCGACACCTCTTCGTACTCCACCCAGATACATTGTCATATGTTGGAAAGTTGTTAATTATCCATAACAAGGTTGCATACAACTAAAAACACTGATATGTAAGACAATCATACATACACACACCAAAAGTCCATAGTTTTTCATTTCCATAATTAATGGCTGTAAGTACACATCAATTTCCCTACTAGAATATTTTAGATCAGGAATGAGTGATGACATGAAGAAGTTTGACTCCTTCATGCAGTTTCATCGTGACAAATTGTAAGAAATTAACACCACATGCCATATACAATATAAGGTACTCACATGACCAAATAGATTGAATTCATTAGAAGCTAACCCCAAACGAACGTTTCGTGGCTCTAAAGAAAATTCAGAAAATTAAGAATCAAAGTGCTTTCATCTCTCTGCATCAGCTGGATGTCTCAACACATGCTCTGTTTCCATTAGTTTATCCTTATGCCATCTTATATCTGTCAAGCTTTCTTGCGATACAAACAAGCGCTATAATCTCGACACCAATGGAAAATAGCGCAATACTTTTTATGAAATATTTTTCCTGATTTGTTAAAACTAACCTTGTACTGAGACTCACCACAAGTTCGACACTGTTGCAAATCCTCGAACTCCTTTCAGAATAATACACAGTTATACGTATAAACATGAATAGTCTTGTATCCTAAGCTCAACTCACGCAATTTTCGTTTGGCTTCATAGAATGAACTGGAAATATTGGTAGCATACATTAGAAATGCACGTTTTATTATCTCTAAGATCATGTCGAAGAACTTGTTGCTCCAACCATTGAGAACCTTCGCATGCATCATCATAACCAAAAAGTTTAGTGATGAAAATTCTGAACAGAAAGGGTAAAGCTCACGACTTGCTTGGTTTAATAATTCCTTAAATACCACATTTGATCTATCTTCTTATAAATCTACCCCATTGTTAAACAATGTTTCGTTATCTAAACTTTCCTCCATCTCTTCTATGTGTTCAATACCAACTTGTAAATCATGCAACATACCCAACATTTCATTTTTTTAGGAAGTGGGTTGCTGCTAGTTCCTTAATCAAAATGATGACTACTTTTCCTTAATCAAATCTTTGCATACCCCTCTACAAGTTCATGGGCTCTCCATGATACACACAATCTATAAGGAGGAGGCTATTGAGTCTCAATTTGAATTCATACATTTCTTGCATGAACTTCTTTTTTGTCCGTAATTATTGATGTGATATTTTGCAACATCTAAAAATTGAGAAACTTCTTCTTTGTACTCAACAGAAAACCTATCCATAAGTTTCATCCAACTCTTGTGCATTTCGTTAAAAGCCCTAACACATAAATATGTTGGATTTGTTTTATATCTCTCCTCTCAAATACTCGAGCCTCTATGAATAAGTTATGTCCAATCTTCCATTAATTACAACCTATCTAACATTTTAAACACCCTCAATCTCAAATTCAATGAACACACCCCTCCCAAATACGTCAACCTTTTTAGTTACATGCTATCTAAATTTTTCAAAAATTCAAATTGAAATTCATATTCAAATTAAATAACAATCTTGAATTCAATAAACACTCCCCAATCTCAAATTAAATGAACACCCCTCCTACAATCTCAAATTCAATAAACACCCCTCCCCTAACCTCAAATTCAATAAACAACCACCCTAAATTCAATATAACTCTACAAATCTCAACAATCACAAATTCAATAATATTCCATAATACTCAACATTAATATTAAATCCTAAAACCAATTGAAATTTAATACTAAAATCTAAAATTGCTACAAAATTATATCACATACATTCATTATATGAATACTTATCATATTCAAAATTCCAATACATACATTATATCAAAACATAATATCAATAGATACATACATTTTTCTAATACTTAACATATATTTGAATCTAAATCCTAAAAACACTCGTTATACCACAAAGGCCATTCAATTTTCTAATTTATGATAATAATAATAATAACAACAACCTTGATTGAGAGTAGTGGTGGTGAGCGACAATAGAGGACATGTGAGCGGTAGAAAGGATGGGGATGGTGATGACAAACGGCGTGAACGACGGCCGACATGCTCTCTCCCTCTCTTTTGGCCCTCTTTTCTTTTCTTTGTTTGCATGTTCTATTCTGTGTTCACAAAAATAGAACAAATAGGTTAGAGAATCCTTGGCGTTCTTGAAAACGTTAAGAAAACAAACAATCCTCTGTGTTGTACATGCAAATGTCAGGAAACGTGAAACCCTTCCCCGACGTGCCCACTAATAGAGTCGGAGAAAGGTTATGATTCAAAATTGTTATACAATATTTCTTGACGTGGTCAATACGATGTTGGTAACAGGTGAACGAATTCTGACGTTTCTATAGACACATAAAAGAAGGTGAACCAATTAAATAATTGTGTTCCACTTTTTCTGACGTGTCTCTCCTACACGTCAAGGAAAGTGGACCAATTAAATAATTTTTTCCACTTTCTTTGACGTGTCTCTCTTACGACGTCGGGGGATGTCTATTAATGAATATAAAAAAATAAAAAAGGCAAAGTTTGCCCGACGTGTAAATGGAGACGTTGGAAATGCTCCCCAAGCCAACACTAGCAATGTTGCATCAGAATTGGTAGGTGATGTCCGACATGATATTCCCCGATGTCGTGTCCTGCGTCAGGATTTCCCTGATTCCTTGTAGTGATATAACACATTTGATATATTATAATGTAAAATTTTTATGAGAGAAGTTAGAATTTGAATATGATTCAAATAATAATTAATAATATGAATAAGATTCATAAAAAAACTATAGATCAAAATTAATATGATTCGATTCATATTGGAACTATAAGTCATATGAGAGATCTAAATCATTGGTTATATTATATATGATATAATATAAAGTTTATTCATATGAGATATAATATGTTTTAAATTTAAATTTATTTTATTTTATTTTAATTAGTAGAATAGAAATTATTCTACATGAGAGAGAGTGAGGGATTTATTTGATAATTTTCCCCTTCATCTCTCTTAAGAAAGATGGTTAAGATACAATCTTAACTCTCACTGTATTTCACAATCTCTCTATTCCAAAAGGAAAAAAAGATCTCTCAAAGTTTTTTCCTTTCACCAAACCAAATCACAGAAGCTTACGACTTCGTGGTGTTCTTGGAAGATTCAAGGAGTTTCAAAGAGATTCTACAAAGCTTAGTTTCTTTTCCCTTTTCTTCCTTAAAAGCATGCTTAGGATTTTCTTTTATGTTCTTTGAATTCTTTTTGTTTTTCAATTTGAATTCCATTTGCACGGTGTTCATACGCTTTCGCTATGCGAATTCCATGCCTTCATAAAATTGATGTTAGAAACCTTGTTTTTTAGCATGTTATGCGGCATGTTGACACTTATGAGATCAACATTCCCATATGTTTTTTGTGTTTATTAAGGTTTTTTCTTGTGGTGCAACATCAAAGCATTCTTACTGAAACATATATTGTTGGTTCTACTCCCAAGGTATTAACCCTTAGCTACAAGTTATTTCAAGGATCACATGTGCCAGATCTCCCTGCAAGCTTTTGGCCTTCACGTTCTTGGTCCTCAATTATTTTTCTTTAACATATAGATTCCATCATAAGGTCTTCATTTCTCTCATTATTTAGCCTCTAGAATTTTTCAGCTTCTATTTGAGGAATCTCGATCTCTGAGTGTATCCATCAAGGATCTCCAAGGTGTTATCTCCAGATTGACTTGCAAACGGGCTGCCGCCATTCGTTCATTGATTGATGACACTCAGAAGTCTTTTGGTTACACTCCACCTACTTCTTAATTATTTGTTAACATGTAAGAGGGAGTGATATTTTGATATTTTATGACTGATGATGTGAATGATAAGGGACTAAATGATGTGAATGATAAGGAAAGATAACTGTTTGATGAATGATAAGGGAAGATAACTATTTGATGTTTTTTTTTTTAGAATTTTTTTAGCTACTTGAGTGGTTTGCCTTGTAATGCTCGAATGTTATGTAATGATCACTCTTTAATATGAAATCTTATGATATCATTGTTGCAACGTGTTGGTGTTTTTCTCTCTTTACTGTGTTTCCTAGCCTATGATTTACATGTCTGAACAAATAAAGGAAGTCAGTCCAAAGGGGAGTTTGTTAGACTATGTATGAGCTCGTTTGAAATATTTGTTCAGAATTTCCTTCGTGGAAGTTTTTGCAATAAATATATTATTCTTGAAGATTTGAAGCTACTATATATTTTATTAGATGATATTCTTTTATTCAAAGTAAACTCAAGATATTATTTTCAGAGAAAGATTTTTTTTTCAAGATTCTGATACTCCTCTTTCCATGGGTTTTGGCTGAATCTTTGTTGCTTACTTATTAGCTCAATATTTGGTGTCTTTGCGTGCATGTGTTGGATCAAAATACAATTTGTATTTTGTGAAGCAAACGAAGAAGAAAGTAAATTGTTATGCCAATTTCTTGGAATTAATCTTCGTTGATTCCCTATATGAAGAAAAGTCATTCAGCTTAAACAAGACGATCAAGCTTCATGGTGATGAAGATAATTAGAACTTTAATCTGCTGATTGATGAGATACATGATTAAGAGGAAGAATTTTATTTATGTTATGTTGGAAAGATATTAGTGATTGATTAATTGTTAGTAAGATAGAATCACTTAAGTACATGATGATGAATTTGCGTTTTAAATTTTGTACAAGATCATAAGAATGTAATTAGGATTCATATCTCAACATAATAAAAATATTTGATCCCGGCTCAAGGACCCCCTAGATGACGTAGATGTCCTTGAACTGGGTTAACAATGTCTTCTGTTCCTGCTGTTTTGACTTATTGTTTCTTTTCCTGTATCTTCAGTTATGAACTGAAGGATCAACTCAAAGTACAATTGTTGACACATCCATTGTTTTTTCATTATTGAAACCTCCGACTGTCAATGAAAAGAAACAATAGTTGGACTGTCATATTGAAATCTGCAAAACAGAAATTGGTTAACGGTTGAGTCAAGCTCTGTAAGGCGTTTTGCAACTTTGTGCTTGTTTTTGTGCAAGTAGTTCTAGAAAATTACCACGTCATTCCAGGATAAAACAATCACAAAAATATTTACAATCGGTTCTACACTGAAAACGATCATCAAACAAAACATCATTTTGAAAAAAGTCTGATATTGCTCGGTCAACAAAATAAATAAAAATATTTATTTATGCATAAAAAACAGAGAGAAGGGAGGAGTGAAAGAGAGAAGATTTGTAAGGAAGAAGTGATTAATTGTTGTGTTGAAAGGGTAAGAGGA
>JBBPDI010000009.1:7463343-7474952 GCA_037974545.1 Cucumis variabilis | reverse complement strand
TCTCAACTTTTTCAAAATCAATCCTATTTTTCATTTTCTATCTCATTTTTAGACTATTTTTGGCAATTTCCCAATTAACATCAGATAACTTAACTATTCATGTAAAACTATTGCGAGGCCCTGATAGTGTACTACCAAAGCAATAAAGGCCCTATGGTAGGGATGTTATACAAAGCGATTTTTTATAGTAGAACGTGTTTCGCAAAAGGATTATGCAGTGGAAGGTCACTACGCGAAGAGAGTACGTGGCAGACAAATGGATAAGTTGAGATACTTCACCTAGGAACAGTGGTGTGACCCTGTTGTCAGTAGGGCGGCGATTGATGAACCCTACCGCCCAATCCAAATTCAGGATAGAGGATAGCCAGAGACGCGTGAGACTTCAAGATTGGACCACTTTTCACCGCCAACAGGTGAAAACTCACTAGAGAGACCTATAAATAAAGGAATTCATATCAGTTTGAAGTTAATTTACCCTGAGCTCACTTAAGAGAGAATTAAAAATATTTATGAGATTTTCATAGATCCAAAACAAGCCTGAATTTGACAAGACTTGTAGGAAAGTACAAAAGAAACTTTTAGATGAGGAAGCAAGGCTAAGAAGCTAGTTCATTGGTTGTTCTTACAAAATGTTTCCAAATTAAAAAGGATTTCTAAAATTTGTTTGAATCCTTAAATGTATTTCTATTAAAACCATGAATTATATGATTTCTCTTATGCTTCCAAATTCTTAAAATGCATATGGCTTGCAAACGAATAGAATTTATTGTACACTAGAATGATGTGATGAAACGATGTGTTCCGAAGAATGTATGAGAACTAATAAAGGTTGAAATGAAGTAATCTTTGTACCCTGTGCGATATAATGTCTTATCCTTGCTGTGTGATCTGAGATAAGATGCTCTATTCCTGTTGTGTAATCTGGAATGGAATGCCTTATTTATGCTCTGTGATCTCGAATAGGATGCCTCATGCTTGCTGTGTGATCTGACATGGAATACCCTTTGCTTACTGTGTGATCTGGCATTGGAAGACGTGTTATGTGTAATGGATGTAACTTGCTAAATTCGTCGAGATTAATCCATATAGCTGCAACTTGGCAAAAGAGCGTGGTAAACGATTTAGCTGAAGAAAGGGGTACAAAGTTTGTAAACGATTCAGCTGAAGAAAGGGGTACAAAGTTTGTAATTAAATGTGCAGAATGATCTTGTGTGATAATTACATGGTATGCGAGAGGCATACAACGTGATAGAATTTACGGTGAAAGAATTACTACTAGAAATTAGGGTTTTAATGACAATTGAAATCAAGAAAAAAGGGGTAGGGTAGGATAAAATATGTCATTAAAAAAATGCACAATTAAAGACAATATATTAGCGTCGAGTTATAGATAAAGGTGACACAGTTAAAGTATTAATATAAGTGTATTAATGAAAATATATTCGTGTCGAGTGATAGATAATAGTGACACATTTAAAATGTCAATGAAAGGGTATTAATGACAATATATTGGTGTCGAGTTATAGATAACGTTGAAACATTTAAAGCGTCAATGTAAGGATATTAATTGTGTCAAGGTAAGGATATTAATGACACAATCTTGGTAAAAGAGTATGATAAACGCTTGAGCTGAGAAAAGGGGTACAAAGACGTAATTAAACTTGTAGAATGATATTTTGAGATGATTACGCAGTAAGCGAGAGGCATACGATGCAATAGAATTTTTTGTGAAAGAATTGAAAAGACACGATTTTTCCATATGATTTGTAATGAATGATAAAAGGAGTTATTCTCCCTTGAGATTTATGAATTGTTGATAAAATGAAAATGTTGAGAAATGCTTAATGTCATGAATGAGTGTTTTAAACTAAAACAATGTAATGATTAAGTCACATGTTATTTATATCGTGTGTTTTGGAAAAGTGTATATATTGTGTTAAGGAAAATTTGATTAATTAAAGACATTGATAAAAGATCCCACTCATTAGACTTTTTAGTCTAACCTTTCAAATGTTTTGTTTTAACCCCTCCCTCTAGGTGACGAATGACATCCAGCGTTGAATTTTCAGCCTTGATCACCTAACATCCCTCCTCGATCGCATAATTTTGCTAGTGGTCATTGTCTGTTCACATAGTATATATAGAAGTTAGATGAGAAAAGTCCAAGTATTATTTTGTGCCACGTTTAATGGTTTGTACCGATTGTTGTAAACTGTACTAAAAGTCCTTATCAATGAAGTCTCATTGAGGATCTTGAAATTCATCAAAGTCCAAATTGTCTTCTTTTGTGCCACGTTTAACGTGTTATATATTTTTGCAATTGTCTTCTTAATTCTGCTTACAAGGCGTTCGACATGATGCTCGGATGAATATTGCGTAGAATGTCTAGGCGGTCGCGTCTTCATTTCCTCGCAGAGAGCAAAGTGGGGCAAGACTTGACAACTATCATGTATAAATGAACTAATATTCATAATAGGTCTAACTCTAAGTTGAAATGAAAATGATACAAATTTTAGATAATAAATAATAAGATCATATATGTATCCAATCCGTTTCCAACTAAAGTATCACATTCTCATATTATACCAAAAAAAAAATTATATATATATATATATAAACACAAGGTATCAAATTCCTTCTCTTGCTATTCCAATAATTTGGGACTTCAAAAGCGAGTCACTAACAAAAGGAATAATATGAACGTGTGAAAGAATTAATGATCGCTTTCAAAGAACAATACCCTTGCGTCCGATGGGACAACCAATTTCAGTTAATATGGAATAAGTTCTCTAAAGAATAATGCTCAACAATTTGCACTTAATTAAATGAAACTAGCACCACACTGAAATAAAACCTTTGTACTAATTTATTGATATCTTAAATCAATATAATGATAGAACTCGTAAACACATGACCATCTAACAATCATGGACATAGTTCCTTTTTTAAAAAAAAAAAAAAAACTAAAAAAATAGAACTTCAGTTCATATACCATTTTTAATTCTAATGATATATGCTATATTATTCATAAACTTCATAGAAAAAATGCAAAGAAATAGCCAAATATTGAAAAGAAAAAACAAATAAGTTAAATATCTTGATATAATATGTATAATTCCTATCCATAAAAGACTTAAAAGAGAAAAACCTATATGCAAGAAATCATATAATAAAGAAATCATCGAATACCAAATGAAGTAGAATCATAAATATAGTTATTATATCCAACATTTATATACTATCTTGTGTGTACTAAACATATTAACAAGTTGATAACGTTTTCATTTTCTATTTTTTGTTCCTTGTTTTTTGATTTTTGTTTCTTGTTTTGTTAGAACAAAAATGAAACTATGTTTGATAAATTTTCTAGTTTTTTGTTTCTTGAAAAAAAGAAACAGAAACATAAATTTGATTGATAATCAACTTTTGTGTTTCTTGCATTATTTCTTCTAACATTTTTGCTAAATTTTTTAGTTTAAATATAATTAAATTATTTTAAAAAATTGTAGTATTCATTAAAATATAAAATAAAAATTATAAAAACATTAACATTATCAAATAGACATAACTTTGGTTGCAAAAAATTAATAACTATAATAAAATAGTTTTTATTAGTTATATGTTGTTAAAATCTGATTTGAAATATTATTTCTCATTCAATTCATTTGTCTTGAATGATATATGTTGATTCAAATTCAACTCATGTATATTGTTATGTAAATGTTGTGGTTATAAAATTTTAAATGTAACCTAAATGAATATCTTAGTAAAAAAAAATTATATACTGTAAAATTATAACTAATTTCGAAGGAATTAAAAATAATAAATTTAAATTTTAAATAAGATATAAACTTGCATATTGAAAAATTTGAAATTTAAATTCAGATAGTAGCAAAAATAGCAAAAAAAAATTATGATAGTAGTCTATGTTACTATATTTTCTAAATTGCAAAAGTAGCAAATTTAAAAGTCGATAACTTTATGATTACTGTCTGATAGTCCTCCACTAGCTTTATGATTACCGTCTGATAGGCTTCTGATATCACTAATTTTGCCATATTCACACTATACAAAAAATAAGTGTCATGAGCTATTATTTTCTAAATGTTTTTGTCATTTGATGCAATTTCTCTAAAATAAACATATTAAATTATATTAAATTTTAACAATCAACATAATATATAAATTTAAGGGACATTTTAAACAATAACAAAAGATTGAAACTATTTACAAAATGTTTGGTGCACTTCGATGGAGCTATATGTCGGAAGGATGTATTTGCAACACAAAAACTTGTTAGTAGTATGGCTAAGTCGCGGATCTCACTTTCTTTAAGAAACGTTTTGTGGCTCTACTTGGTGTGCAAAGAGTTTTGGAATTGCCTCATTGTCCCCAAGCTAAAACACTTTCTATTAGTTGATCGAAGTTGCACCAAAACCAACAAAAAACTAACAGTCTATGGCTACTTGCTCGAAATTCAAAACAGAGTGAAATAGGAGAGAACGAAATTTAGAGAGAATAATTTTTTTTATTCAATTTCGATGATCACAAATGAAAACCAAGGTGAGGTTTATATATAGTGAAGGAGGTTCATAACAATTCAACGGTTATGTAACATTCGGTAATGGTCAAAAAATTAATTAAGAAAAAACATTTCAAAATTAATTTTAACAAAAAAGATAAATCTATTGTTATTTTATTCTACAACACCCACCCGATCGAACAGATGGCGACAACACACGTGGAGATATTTATAAAGCCACATTTGCCTATCTTCTCATCCTTTTTAAAACTTGTGTACCCGTTTGGAATTCAAAGCTACAACTCAAAGTACGAGTATTTAAAGGAGCTTCCACTTTGCTTTTCAAGCAATACAAGAATCCTACTCTGAATAAAATAATAATATTTTTTTAAAAATAATTTTTCGTCAACACAAAATATAGCCAAATTTATCTGAAATATAGCATTTAAAAATGTTGAATGGTGGGTGTGTTGGTAGAGGGATGGTTCAGATGCTCTGGAGCTTGTCGTATGGCTTATCCCCTTGTGGGGTTATCAATGCTGAGGTGTTCCATTTGTTGAGCTCCTCTCAAGTTGTGGCCTTTGATTTTTCTAATAGAAAGTGTAATAGGATGGCCCATGAGTTAGCTAATTTTGCATTTTAATTGTTGTACCTTTGTTTTGGTTAGTGATTTTCCCTATATGGTTGGAGCTGTTTGTGGACAAGAATAGGGCTTTTTGTCGCTGTTTCTGCTTATGTTTAACTGCTTTTGTTTCTTTAAATAATTAAAAAAAATTTAGCAAAATTCATTCAATTATCTACAGTACATTTTAGTAGCAAATTTTAATTTTTTGCTATGTTTTATAAATAGTTTTTTTTTTCTTGTCATTCATGACAATTCCTCTAATTTTTAAATATTGAACCGTTTAAACTCAAAATTAAATTATAGTAGGAGTCATTTTAAAAATATAACAAAGCGGCAAAATATTTATATGGTATAGAACAATTTCAAAAGCGAAAAAAGCACATAGGTCCACAATGAAAAATACCAAAAATGTCTCGTGATTAATTGGCATCCAGCACACATAATATATTTGGAAAACGATCGTTTAAATTTGGGTAGCCAAATATTAACAATTTTTTTCAACATTTTTTTGGTACACAATCGTTTATATTTGAAAAACAATCGTTTAGATTTAATATACGATCGTTTGGATTTGATCGTTTAAATTTGACTACCCAAATGTAAACGATTTTTTTAAAGGTACTTTGTAGACGATCATTTAGATTTGGCTATTTTGGTGCATTTTTAGATTTGGCTATCCAACGTTCCAACAATTTTTTTTCACGATCTTTTATATTGGGAACAACCAAATAACAGTTTGAAAAAAAAATAGATTTTTTATATTTGGTATACGATCTTGAACCAAATAACAGTTTGAAAAAAAAAAAAGAAAAGAAAAATTGTAGAAGAATAAGAGAACAAAACGATGGAAAGAAAAAGAATCGCAGAAGAGGAAGAGAAGAAAGACGATGAATATGAAGGACAAACCTGAAATATTTAAAAAAATTAGTCAGTTTTATGAGCTTTTTGATTTTGTTACATGAGCCATAAATATTTTGCCGGTTTGTTATATTTATGAAAATTAACCATTAAACTATCTAAATACAAGAAAAAAAAATAAAGATAGTTAAGTAAAAAACAAAATTTAAAATTAAATATAAAATTTGAAATTTGAAAATCAAATAATACATAAATCTAAGGAGAATTTTCAAAAATAGCAAATTTGACAAAATATTTACAACTTATAGTAAATTCAATCACTGATAGTCATTGATATATTATAATGATAAAAGACTATGACCGATAAAATCCAACATTTTGCTATAACTTGTAAATATTTTAATTTATTTCGCTATTTTTAAAAATGTCCCTAAATCTAAATATTAAAAAATTCTAAATTAAATTAAAATATGAAAATATATATAAAAAAAAGTGTAACACCCCGAGTCCTAAGGTAATTATTTTTAATTATTTTTTCTTATTACTTGAAGATTTCTAAATTCTTAAGTATTAAATTAGTACACTTAAGGTGGGAAAAGAAATTTTTATAATGAGAAAGAAAAGAAGTTATGAAGAAGGAAAAAAAGAGAGATTTTAGAAAGAACATGTTAATAGAAATATATAATAATTATTTATTATTTATTATATTATTAGTTAAGTAAAAAGAAAGAAAAAAAAGGAAAAAAAAAAAAAGAAATTAAAATTTCTTTTTTTCCTTTCTTCCTCACGCAGCCCCCCCTTTCGATTTCTTCTTCCTCTTCTCCTTTTCCGTTTTCGTCCGCTGACCGCCATCTCCAATCTTCTTCTTCTCTTTCGTTCGTCGCACCGCCCCCATCGTCGGTCGACGTGAAAACCTAAGCCGTCCCAGCGAAAAAAAACCCAAAGTCGTTTCCCCTGCCATTTGCACGCGCCTCCTCTCCGTCTAGATCTGCGTCGGTCTAAATCCCAGACCGTCGTGCCTTCGTCCGGTTCTCTATTTTCGTCCGCTGTGAACCGCTGTGTGACCCATCATCAATCGTCTGCGCCGCTGCAGTGTTCATCTCTCTCTGTTCACATGGCCAAGCTGAAGCAGCGGCGTCCGTCTGCATCGGAGCTCCGCCGCTGCACCTGCTGTCAACACATCCTCGTCCGCCGACTGTGATTTGGTTACTGCCGATTATCCAACCCGATTTATACACGCAGATTCGACCCTTTATCATTGTAGTTTCTACCATACTTTGGGTAGTGGTGGTAAGAATGAAAGTTTTAGAATTTATGGTTTTGTGTTGTGAGATTTCCGATAGATTTTCATGGTTATTGGTTCAAATGATAGATTTTGAAGGTGTTGTTGGCGTTGGTGTTAAAACTCTTGAGTTGCAATAAGCTTGTTGGAGTTCGATTCTCTACTTTTGGGTAACTGCTGGAATCTACTTATAGGATAAATTGAATGTATTGGGTTACTTAGAAAGATATTGATATTATGCTTGTTTATGTTTAGGACTTGGTTTCGTTGAATATAGTGCTCGAGAAGTTTAAGCAACTTTGAGGTAAGGGGCTTACTACTAGACTCATTTGTAGCCTTGATTGTGAGAATTGTGTTGTTATTTCTGATTTGAGAGAGGATGATGGTTGTGGTTTATGCTTTTGACTGTATACTTATGGTTTATTGTATGTTGTGTTCGATTGAGAAAAATTATACATCTATGTACGGACGTTATGGATTGGCACTTGGGTGCGTTATTGTATCTGGCTGAATATGTATTTATACACATATGATTGATGAATGACTGGAATGTGATGACGATGCATATTAGAGGGTAGGTTTTAAAGAATGAACTGAATGTATGAAACTGCATTAAGAATGTGTTCTTTGTAACTGAGGAGATGGTGAGGTTGTACCCCTGTAGTCGGTGGAGAACATAATGGATACTTAGGTATTGTGACTGTTAGGAGTGAAGTAGAGTTTATGCAATGAAGTTATGAGATTAAATTGTAAATGACTGTTAAGATGTTTAGAATGGACCGAGGGGAAATTATTAGGTTCCTATTGAACAGTTACCTTGCAGGTGTCCTACGGGATCACCACCTATTGTACATCCTTCGAGAGCAGTGTTTCTGCAGAACACTAGACTGATTATGTGTATCCTACGGGATCACAAGACTGAGACTGTGCAGGGTACCCCATTAGAAAGTTAGTAATTCGTTTTCCCCTAACGAGACCAGTAGCGGGTCTCTTACTGAGTATGTTCGTACTCACCCTTTTATGTTTAAATTTTTTTCAGGCAAGGATAACAGAGGAGGTAGACCGACGAGAGGCAAGAAAGAGGCGTGACTGTCATAGGGATTGTCGTCAAAAAATGCTTTCGCTTATGTTTTGTTTTCTTATTTCATTTTTTTTTGTACTCGAGACTGATTAGAAAATTATGTGGTTTGACTGAGTTTCATAAACTAGTATTTTACGAGTCTTACTTTGAAATTTTGGTTATTTTAATCAGGGCCCGAACTCAAATTTTAGTTTTTTTGTGAGTTTGATTCTTAATTTAAATTGACGTTTTTGTGTAAATTAAGGTCCTGGTTTTAAATTAATGACTTCGACTTAGTTAGAAAAGTTGGTTCGTTAATGACATTACAAATTTAGGTTTTTGGATGGTTTGTAGAAGTACTACCTTGACACCTAGACACTTAGGCCTTTAGACGTTTCGATTGAAAACTATGACACTTTTAGGTCTTTGAATGCTTGAAACATGGCATTTTAAAGTATGACATTTTTTAAGCTTTTTTGGATTGTTTGTAGGCATTTTGTGATCACAATTAGGTATTTGAAACTTGTTTTGTACGTTGCCTTTGAGAGTGATTTAGGTTTGCAACCACGTCAATCTTTTCATGATCATCTTCTAACCCAACCTTGAAAACTTTGTGTCATAACACTATGCCTTCAATCACCATGAAATGATATTTTTCCAATTGGAGACTAGGTTGGTTTCTTTACAACACTTAAAAACTGTCTCTAGATATGCTAACGAATCATCATATTAGCTTCCAAAGACCAAGAAATTATCCATAAAAAATTCCATCGTCAAATGTTCTTGGAAGTAAGGAAAGATAGCTATCATACACTACTAGAACATGCTTGGTGCATTGCATAACCCAAAGAGCTGCGTGGAAATGTGAAGGTTAGGTACGGGAAGGTGAGGTTATTTTCTCTTGATATTCTAACGCAATCTTGATCTGGTTATCACAAATTATCCATAAGAAAAAAAAATAGAACTAGTTACTGCCAGCCAATCTATCAAGCGTTGTAAGTGAAAGTGGTCCTTATTTATGGTAGTCAATACACCTTTTCAAATTACTCCTATAAATCATACACAAAATATTATAATTTTCACGACATTAAAGTAGCATTAATCATCCTATCTTATGGATGCTTTGAATCTTAGGCCAAAGTTGTTTTTTCTTTGCCTCAAACAGGCGATCTTAAGATAAATTCACTTCTAACCTAATTCTTAAAGTTGAAATCAAATTATTTGGAGGATTTAATCGAGAATTAGTACTCATAAAATCAAAATGATCCTATACCCAATTTTCTCTCGATTATTATTATTTTTTTTAATAGAAAAAATTGAGTGAAACCTAATTTGCAAGGTTCACAATAAGTCAATAAAAAATCGTCCATATTGGATTATTATAGGAATCTACTATATTTGAATATTTATGCAAGATTCAATCGTTATTAGTTAAGATTCTTGTCCATTAACTTTCGAGTTTATCTCATTCCTTTTATCAAATTTTAGCACTTCACTTGATAACATTCATGATATATTTCCATAGCTTTGAACTATATGATTTCATTACACGTATAATATTTATTAGAATTTGCAAACAAACTTTAAAAAACTATTGGTAACAAAATGAAAAGACTAATTAAGTTGGTCATTTTTTTACATATTTCAAATTTGCTCTTCCTTTTTACGATTTCTTTTTCTTTTTTTATCATCCTTTTCTCATCTTGTGCAATTTTTCTTTTATTTTTTTGTTATTTGGTTCTCATGTACCAAATATACAATATTTTAAATTTTTTTCAAACGGTTATTTGTTTGTTTAGATCGTGTAACAAATATAAAGTTCGTAATACTGTATCAAAGAATTTAAAAAAAAGTTTAGATTTGGGTAAATGTTTGGATTTGGGTAAATGTTTAGATTTGGCTACCCAAATTTAAACTATCAAAACGAGTGTGCCAAAAAATCTGGAAAAAAGACTAATCAAATTTAAACGATCTAAATCTAAATGATCGTATACCAAAAATTCTTGAAAAAAATTGTTTAAATTTAGGACAAATCTTGAAAAAAAAACCGTTTAAATTTAGGCCAAATCTAAACGATCACGTAAGAAAGAATAGACGATCGTTTACCAAATATATTATGCGCTGGGGATCAATTAATCACATAGTATTGGACCTGTTAACCTTTTTAGTTTTCGAAATTGTTCTATAAAGTATAAATATTGCCGCTTAGATATATTTTTAAAAGACCCATTTCTTTAATAATAATAGACAAAAACCAATAGCATAGTTAAAAATAGGATTTAACCCTGTTGAAATTATAAATTACTCTCATTTGACTCCATAAGAAAGCCCATATAAAATCTCAAAAAGTCTAAAAATCTAATTCCATGATTTTCTTTATAGTTAGTAACCCAAAAATATTGATATCAACTAAAATATTAAAATTTCAATTTTATATAAATGTAAATGAAATTATCATTAAAATATGGATGCAAGGAATTTATCTACAAAACTAGAAAAATAAAACATGTCTATTATTATTTATATTATATTCTAATTTATTGCAAGTTGTTGCTTTTTTTCTTTTTTTTTTTATTTCATAGGTTTTTTAGGATATAACAAATGTATCAATATACTTACGTGTCAATGTTGAACCCTAAAATATAAAAGTATCGGTGAAAATGTCGACATGTTGATGTATTTTAAATGATGAAAGAAACGAAGCTTCTTGCCTTTGAATTCGAAATCTTCAAATTTCTGTCATCATCCCTTGTTCTCCAGTCAACCATTTTGAGTCATCCATCATTTTATATAATCCAAACACATATGACATAAATTCAAACTGCTCAATCCTATATTCAATAAACACCAACTTATTAAAACGAGTCAAAGAAAAAAACATTTTAAATTTTAAGAGAGAAATTCAAACATACTCCATAGAAAGAACTCCGATTCTGAAAAAATACAAGTGATCCACATGAAGTTCAAAGAATTGGTAGAGTCAAACAAGCCATGGGCCACTTGATGACACTAAGGTTAGTGGGAGAGGAAAAATAAAGCACGAAGAAAGCAAAGAAACATAACACACAAGGCAAAAACAACCCACAGTCAAGTTCACTTTTTCGTAAAGGCAATAAGAAAGGTGTGTTTAGAAATTTTCAATGTGAATGTGGATGATGTAACTTAATTCTAAACAGTTAGTAGCTATAACTACTTTGGATTCCTTTGTCTAATCTAACAATACAAACAATTAGTCCCCTTTTCCCATTGCATTTCCAAACAT
>JBBPDI010000009.1:7435172-7447282 GCA_037974545.1 Cucumis variabilis | reverse complement strand
CACATGGACACAAATATATCTATAGTGAGGGGAGTGCAACTACGGAACTTTAATGGAATGACCCGTTAGTTAACGAAGGTTGATTGACTCGGTCTAAAAGAGTTTAGCTATTTAATCTCGGATCGTTGAAGCTCATGATCTATAGGTCCATTAGGTTTTCCCGCTAGCTCACAAGGAATCAACTTAGAACATTATGATAGAATAATTTGAATTGATCGAATTAGGTAAAGAGAGAGAAACTGACAAATATATTTGATATAGTCGTCAGTTATGACTTAAGATAGAGCTTCATGTTTAAATGCGATTTAAATATGAATATGAATTCATATTTGGAAGCTCGAAATTGATGAAAAAGGTCAAAGATGTAAAAAGTCAAAATGTTGACTTTTGATTTTGAAAAATCAAACTTTGACTGACTTTATATTCAAATGTGATTTGAATTTTGGAAAAATGAATGTGGATTCATACTCGGGAGGTTGAAATTAGTCAAGATGGATAAAATGGTAAAAATTCAAAATGTTGACTTTTGGCTTTTTAATTGTCAAATGACCATTTTACCCTTGGTTGACCATTGCATGTAATTAACATATGACTTCATGCATGTGAGAGACCTACTTGGTAATATGCCAAGTGTGGAGGGTGGAAGCTCACTATATGCAATTTTTGCATGTAGTTTACCTATAAAAGGAATAGATTGGAAATGAAAAGTGAATGGATTTTTTGTTGTTGTTGATAAAGAAATTGATTTTGTAATTTGGAATTGCAAAATTAAACCAAATTACCTTTTTCTCTCCTAAAGTTCTCTCCACAAATTCTTCCTCCTAAATCCATCTCTATCCCTATTTTCTCCATCGTTCGAGTCCCATAACTCGATTCTAAGTCCAGAGAATAGCGGGTCAACGCTAGTGGTAGTTCCGATTTTGATTTCGAGAGGAGATCGTGAAGAGCATGTGAGAAGATTATAATAATAGAAAAGCATCAAAGGTGAGTTTTTCTATTAACCCTATTTTGTTTCATTTAAGGGTTATGATGCATGTTAATCATTAAAATGTTTAGTTGTAATTAAAGTAAAATTCTATCCTTATTCCGCTACGCATGTCTACAGTTTCTATCAATCCACACGATGCCATGCACATTATGCACGCACCGTATAAGCACTGCCACTTGATAGGAATAAGACCAATGGTCGTTTGCACGTATTCATCACAGTCAGCACATAGAAAGCAGCAGTTTTCTCTTTTTGAAACCTAACAACAATAATAATAACACAAAGAGATACAGAACACGTTATGAATAACTCAAACTCAGGAATAATCTATTAAGAAAACGTTTACAAAACTTTAGCTTACAAATCACCCATGTAAAAGTGTTTAAAAAAGTCACTCATGTAAGAGTGTAGAGTTTAAGAAAGTCACTTACGCAGAAGTGTAAAGTTTAAGAAAGTCACTCACACAAGCTTCTGGTTCTTTTTTTCCTTGAAACCCTCTCCTCGCCTAGAACTTTCTCAACAGTAGCTCAACTACTTACACTATCTCAACGAAACCTCCAAATAACACTTCTCTTAGCTCTTTACTTCTATTTATACTAATCCTTTAGATCTATTGCTTTCTTTGTCTGCCAGTTCTAAATTATAACTTTACACGTGTCACCTTACTGCCTTGTTACACTATGCAGCCAAACCACGCTCAACATGTAAGCCAATGGTCAACTCTTGATTTGAAATTCCCTTGAGACGCAAACCTTATCATCTCAGGAAGCCAAACTCTTCCTTGCCTTATCTTTTCAAGAAGCTAAATTCCTTTTTCTCGTCTTCTTCTTCCTCGCGACAGACCATAACTACCTACTTCTCTTCATGTTACTTCACCCAATTGCCTAATTTTTCTTGCGATAGAAATCCTTCATCGTGCCAACTTTTCCTCCATCGCCTTCTCTCAACGCAACTTCCTTCCCTTCAAATTTTGTCTTTGGAATGATCAATTTTTTCATTTTAAAAGCATTGTCCAACTCCTCTACCCCACTCTTCTTCAACAAGACTTCTTTTTCTGGATACGAGTCTCACACGTGTCCCACTTTACGTGCACATCTAAGCACCCTTGCACGTACATGGACTAAGTTATGCCTTAAGCCACCTGGCTGTGCACTGGCCATGTCACTACATGCTTCTAAGTCTAAATAACCTCTTTCCTTCAAAACACATCACGTCCTTGCTTGTTCATGCCACACTCATTCATGAATATTTCATGTTAGGCTATAAGTTAGCGACTTAATAGGTGACTAGGACAAGATGATGTGATACAAGAAGTATTTCCTATGTATGAGTTGTTGATTTCTGATTATATGCATGTAATGCAAGTTTTCCTCTCTATTGTCCAAGTGCAAGCAAAGCGAGGTTTCCTGGTATGTCTAGAGTCGAATGCAGAGAATTAGTGTTCTTAATTGAACCTATCGCACAGCTAATCCTTATGCGTTATATTGTATACAGTGTAATTATGCACAATATATTTATCTTAACTATAGACACTAAGGTGCAATTGACAGTGCAAGATGATCATGGTGATGGAGTGTGTAAACTCATGTAACAGTCATAGTGTGAAAAAATATTTAACTAATTAATTGCAATGTATTGTGTGTTAATATTTCAAGGCGATACAAAGCATCTATTAACTTCAGAATTAAGGTGAGCATCCTTTCAGCACCTTGTCCATACTTGCTCGCCTCTAAGGATACAAATACTTAAAGTTAAGCTATGATTTGTATCTAATCAGTTTGTGTGTGTTACAAGCAATATCCTAGTTTAAGCTGAGCATCTTTTTGGTGCTTTCGTCGCACACGTTAAAATTTATGTAGTCTCTTTTGTGAAGAGATTGTAACTACAATCTCTCGGCCATCCGCTTAATTAAATATGGAGTTTCACTTTCAAGCGATTACTAACACAATTGCCTTTTCTCTTTAAAAAAAAAACAAAGCTTTGATGTTCGCATTTAGTTAAACAAAACTTACAAAACATACATCCAAAAGAAATGCATTAATATTCTAAACAGAATTTTAGGAACTAATTGAATGCATTGAAAATGGATAGCAAAAGAGAAATGAGAGAGTGGCAGAAGAAATTCATTATTATTATAAATAGAACTTTAGGCCTCTCAACCATAGAGTAAATATTACAACTTAATACATGAGAAATATAAAATGGAATCCATAAAAGTTAATCAAGCCTTCATAATATGATTTCTCATATTCCTTAGCTCTGAATTTTTCCGGTTTTGACGAGGAGGAATGGTAGGGGAAAACTCTCTCTCTTGTTCTAAGCTCTCTCCTAAAACATAAGACATAAAGGATGGAGGGAAAAATAAGCTTCACACACCTTATTCTGAAGTAGATGCCTCCATTTATTGGCTGAGAGTGATGTTGACAGGATATTCCACGCCTCATTAATGTTTCTAATAAATTTGTCTGTCATGTTAACATGTCAACACGTTCTTTTGTCCTTTTTTTTACATTCGCGCCAACCAAATTTTTCTGCTAGTGCTTTAGATCGCCTAGCTTGTTGTGATCGTTGTCTTGTTGGTTGCACAGATCTCCTCACCTGACGTTCTAGCATCAAGTTCTATTTCTTTTTGCCTAAAATCCTACAAAAAGATAAGTAAACTGCGATAAAATAGGGATAAAATTCTTTTGCAGTCTGTGATAACAAGTTAATCAATTATTCTACTTTTTCTCGCGTTTTCTTCCATTCTTATGCGATAAGGGTTCATTATTTTACGTACAAGACTATAATAACTTGTATTTCTACAAGTTATCAGCTCTAAGCCTCACAACCTGATGTCTCGACCACCTTCAACCTTTGCCTAGAATCCTATTTGAATCTAGAAACTTCAATCAACGTCTAGAGCTTATAACTTTTAATCTAGCCATAAAAAATGAAAAAGTTACTTCTTTAAGAGTTTTTAGGATTGTCTTAAATAACTTACATCTAAAATTCACCTTCGAATTTGAAGTGATATGTTATCTAGTCTTCAAAGAGTCCATACTGCTTAGAATCCTTTGAAAACTGACATTTCCTTCTTCCTTACACTTGAGCAACACTTCCTCGCGTCCCTTTCGTTTGTGAGCCTCACCTCGCCTACTGGACTCCTTTAGCAAACTTTTGGTATTAGTTTGAGAGAAAACACACGAAGAAATTAAGAGCATCTTCTATTTGAAAAATGATTATTTATAGAGTTCTCTGCATGGTCAACCTTTCAACCTCCTACTTGCCAAAATTTGAAGTCTTGTATGTTATAGACCCTTGTTCTCCACTCAACTGACTGCCTTGAATGCCTAAGGGTCTTCTAAAATGCCTAACAACTTAAATCTTCTCCCAAAGCCTCCTAGCAAGGCCATGCAGCCTAACCACATAAAGCCTTCTGCTCTTAGTCGCATGGATCAACATGCATGCAATTCCCTTGGCTTGCCATAACGCCTAGCGTTGACGCATGGAGGTTCTCAACTTACATAACTCCTCTTAGCTTGTCTCACTACCTTGGAAAATGGTCACCCCAAACCTTCTCGCTTAGGTGTGCCTCGACCACCTAGGACATGCCTAAAGAAATTCTCATGTGCAACATAAACAAATCCTTGTCTTGGCTCCTAGACATGTTCTTAGAGGTTCTCAACACTTCTTGGCCACCTAGTTGTGTCCAAAAACGCCTAGTCTGTCAACACTTAGTCTTCCTTTCTTTGTCTTAGCCAATTGACACTCAGGGAGGGGATGGAGAGATTTGAGTTTATAAGATTAGAAAAAAAACAAAATTAGTTTATTTGATAAATGTTTTGAGCACAATTTTGTGTTGGCACAAAAATTTATAGAATAAATTGTAAGATTTCTTGGTTATTTATCCATTTAAGTATTATGATAATGGATCAAAAGCCTACCTTCAAATATAAAACTCACATCATCATTCCACTAATAGTTAATAAAATCCTATCCACAATGACCAAAGGTAAGTTATTTTTAAAAGTTTTGGAACTAAAACAAACCTATTTTACAATTTAGTGACCAAAATACACAAAAAAAAAAAAAAAATACAAAATCCATAGAGCAGCAGGTTGCCCATCACATTATTTGGAAACCCCGTTATATGCAAGGTCCATAGAGCACCACCGATATATAAAATGTTAGGAATTCTGAAGTGTGGGTTTGAATGATTGTGGTAATGTAGTGTAATATTTAAGAAAATAAATTGTAAATTTGTTGTTGAAATGCACATTCAAGTTAAGCCCCCAAAATATCCAAAAACTGAAGCAACATGTACTGAAAAACCGGAACCCGGCCCAACCGCCGCCACAAATCTCCACATACACGGTGGCGATGGGGTACACGTGGGTGTGCGCCTCCGCCGTGGCTGACGAGGAAATTACCATCGGAGTGACCGTGGACGCCCGAGGGAGAGTGGAGCCACCTCTACCGGCAACATACTTTGGGAACTGCGTGGCCGGGCGGTCAACCGCCTTGGAGAGGGGGAAACTGTTGGGGGAAAACGGAGTAATCGCCGCGGTGGAGACGATATCGGAGATGATTAAAAGCTTGAAAGAAGAGGGGCCTCTGAAGGGTGCAGAAAACTGGGTTTTGTTGATGACGCAAGCTGTTGTAAATAGCGATTACAAGCTGATTTCCACGGCTGGATCGCCGAGATTAGAGATGTATAGCGTGGATTTCGGTTGGGGGAAGCCGGAGAAGGTGGAAGTTGTGTCGATTAACCGCACCGGAGCGGTTTGTATCTCCGAAAGCCGGGACGGCGGCGGAGTGGAACTTGGGTGGACGGCGAAGAGAGATGTTTTGGAGAATTTCGCTAAGCTTTTTGCTGAAGGTCTTCAACAACTTTGAGTTAACGTTGCTCTCTTTAATACCGGAAAATAAGCCTTAACTTTATCTATTTTACTTTCTTTTTTTTTTTTTATAATGAAACTTTGTGGTTTACTTCTTATCCTGTATTTCAATTTTTTTAAAAGAAAAAATTAAGCAATCATCTTTACTATTTTAATTAACAGTGGCTTCGTTAGAGAATATTTCATGGACCATTTCGGTCCAAAATTTTACTATGTAATTTCAAAATTGATCCTGTTATCTCTTCAAATTTTCTCTTTACAACTCAATCCTTCATCTCACCGAAAATTCACTGCGCCATTTTTTAATTACCCTTATAATTTTCATCTTAATTGCAAGAATTCAAGTTGAAATCTATTTGGTAAGAAAAAACCAATAACTTCGAGACAATTAGAACATACATTCGGTGGTAGATTCAGAAATTTTATATAGAGGACACCGGACACTATATAATAAACACACTAAAAAATATTCTAAAGAATATCAGGGGACACCGAACATTCACTACATTTATAAAAATAAAAAAATACTGAGAATTTTCACGTGATTTTTTGTAATGCAAATATGTGAATTTAAAATTATCATCAAAAGAATAAAAGAAAAAAAATTAATACCTTTTGCATGGAATATTATTGAGAGAGTGGAAGTTTGGATCACCGACTTTGTTATTTTTTTTTTTAAAAAAATTGTTAGATAACAAATGAGAGCTAGGAAATAAGTTAAGGTTTTATCTTCGATGAGTTTTTTTTTTTTCTCTTTTTAAAAGATTACTTTCCTTTTAGGAAACTATTTTGTGACAATTTATAAAGAAAATTGATATTTGAGAAAAGAAAATTATTGATATTTAGAATAAAAACTATTTCATAAAAATAATTGTAGCAAGTGAGATTTGAACTTACTACCAAAAAGTTGTGTAGAGGGGCATAACCACTACAACAGAATCATAAATTAGATAAATTGGAGCTAAATTTAATATATATTATAATCTAACACTTCAAAATTAATATTAAAATACAAAAATTGATAATGTAAAACGGAACCACGTCTCGTGGCCCTTTAGTGAATCCTTCATTGCATACATTTTTTATAGAATTTTTTAAAGACGCATTTTCAAACACTGACGAAATTAAACATGAAAATTGAAAAGGGTATATAAGATACCCCACCCACTAGAGTGTACAATTACCGGTCATCTTGTCAACATAAATAGTGATCTATTATGAGTCCAAAAATATTATAAATCATAACGTAAATAAACAACCTCATTCATAATCATGCCTCAAGAAGCATATATTAAACCAATCTCTATAGATAATCACATAATCAATCTCAGTCTTACTCACTCGTGAGGATCTGGGAGTGAACCCCTTACCTCAAATTATATTTAAATCCAACTTAAAATCAACGTACTCCTAAACATAACCACTTTAATTAACAATTTTTATTCATTAAAGTTCAATCTTAATTTCTATATTTTACTTACTAAAATGAATTCAGAATTCTAACTATGTTGTATACAATATTATCCTAATTTTCACAAAAGTTCTAATGGTCCATAAATTTATACAAATATTGAGCTCAAGTGACAAAACTACCCATATTTAATATTAATATTAGAGAGAGAAAAATATGAAAAGTGGAGAGATTCTTATTTCGAAAATATATATAATCTATTGTCATAAATATTTTATTTCAAATTTATTATTGAAAAATTGTCAAAAATAGAAAATTTGACAAAATATTTACAACATATAAAAAAAAATTAGATTCTATCAATAATAGATATTGATATGCTTGTATCAATGACTTTTGCTCGTATTGTATCATTTGATCTACGTACCGGAACTGATAACATTCGAGATTATGTAGGATTATACACAAAAGATCCTCTTTTGGCTCTCTCTTTAGCCCTATGTCTCTTATCTTTAGGAGGTCTTCATTGATAGACAGTTATAGAAATCTATCAGATTCTATCATTGATAGAATCTAAAAAAAAATTATAGCTTGTAAATATTTTAATTTATTTTACTATTTTTAAAAACAACCCTTTATTATTTATATTAAAACTTACCTATTTAGTCTATTAATTACTTAATATATTTCTTTTTATTTAATTTTAAGATTGTCATCTATTAGATATCCTATGTAAATATGGTATGTGATTAATTTAATTATGGTAAGATTTTTAATAAAAAATTTCTTCCAATTTTTTTCTTTCGGTGATTTTAGTTAAAATTTCTTTTAATATACTCTCTCTCCATATGATCTCTCTCACTTTCCGATTTCTTTTTTCGTCTGATCTCTCTCTCCGTTCATTCTTTCTTATTTCATTTATCTCCTTCAAGTTTTCCGATGAATGCATATTTGTTTCATATTAATTTTGTTTATGAAATTGTGAATTATAGTATGCCCATGAATTTTTTCTGTTATGTTTTCCAATTAAGAAAATTTACGATGAATGAAGTACAATTAAGAAAATTTACAGTGAATGAAGTATATATGTCATATACTTTTTTCACTTTTGCATTGTTTTTCATATATGTCATGTATTTATAATTTCTTATTTATAATCATTATATTACATCCATTTTGAATTATTTTTCATATATTGAAACTTAATTTGATAAATTTTTACAGTGTCGAAAACTAATTTTAGTTTAAATACAACAATATATACGCGTATATATTTTAATATTGTACAGTGATATAATTATATATGGATAAATATGTATATATGGGTAAATATATAAACCGTATTCTTTAAGATATATATGTGTATTATTTAAAACATACACATGCACACACCAGAAATGGATGTAATATAATTATATCAATGTACAATATTATTTAAAATGAATATAGGTATATGGTGTTCTATTTAAACCGAAATCAATTTCTAACACTGTAAGAATTTATCAAATTAACTTTCAATATACGAAAAGCAATGCAAAATGAATGTAATATAATGATTATAAATAAGAAATTAGTAAAGTACGTGGTATATATAGAAAACAATGCAAAACAGAAAGAAAGTACGTGGCATATATACTTCATTCACACTAAATTTTCTTAATCAAAAAACTTCACCGAAAAACTTCACCGACATACTATAATTAACAATTTCATAAACAAAATTAATAATATGAAACAAATATAAAAAAACATTATGAAAATTAATGAAATAAGAAAGAATGGACGGAGATAGAGTATATTGGAAGAAATTTTGACTAAAATCACTGGGAAAATAATTGGAGGAAATTTTTTTATTAGAATCTTACCATAATTGAATTGATCATATATCATATTTACATAGGATATTTAATAAATGACAATCTTAAAATTAAATAAAAATAAATATATTAAATAATAATAGACTAAATAGGTCAGTTTTAATATAAATGATAGATGTGGAATAAAATTAAAACTAATGTGAATGAAAAATCAATCCATAAAAATAGTCAAATCTTCCTAATGAAAATAAATGAGATTTTAAGACATTTGTGTAAAACCAAATCCAAGTTTTTCCATAATTTTTCTAGTTTCAAAATAGCTTCAAATCAATTTTTCAATAACCAAGAAAAACCTCCCATTTAATCCAAAATTAAACATCAAATCAAATCCTTAGTAGATAATAAAAACCCGTAATAAAATACCAACAACCTTAAAAAAAACTCATTTAAAAATCAATTAGTAAAAGGCGACACAACTCAAGCGGACATGAGCACCAACGACGGATCTGACTAGACAGGCGACTACGACCCGTGGAGGAGAATGGACGATTGAGCTTGTTGAGTATCGATGGTGCATCGTCGAAGGAAGCTTAGGCGTGGGTGAAGCTTGTTGGCTAGAGAAGAGATCGAAGTAAGGGCGTGAAACAACCATCCTTGGCGTGAAGAAAGAATAATTAAGTACAATCTTTTCTACTATTATATATTTAAATTTTTCTCTCCTCATTAAATACAATTTTTCCATTATTAATTAGGTTATTTTTCATAAATATAACAAACAGTCAAAATATTTACAGTCCGTGTAACAAAATAAAAAATTCCATTAAATTGGTCAGTTTTTAAAATATTCCAGATTTGCCCTTCCTTTTCATTGTCTTTCTTCTCTTCCTCTTCTACGATTTTTTCTTTCCATCATCTTTCTTCTCTTTTTCTGCCATTTTTCTTTCTTCTTTTGATATTTTTCTTTTATTTTTTTCAATCTGGTGTTTGGTTCAAGATTATGTACCAAATATAAAATACCTATTTTTTTTTCAAACTGTTGGTTGTTCAAGATCGTCTACGAAATATAAAGGATCTTGAAAACAACGTCGTTTAGATTTGACTCCTAAATCTGGTTGTATAGAAAAAAATAGTCAAATCTAAATGATTGTGAACCAAATAATCTTAAAAGCCATATTTAAACGATCAAATCTAAATAATCGTGTACTAATATAAGTACCAAATCTAAACGATCGTGTATCCAAAAATCTTGAAAAAAATTGTTCAAATTTAGCTATGCAAATTTAAATGATCATGCATCAAATATAAACTATATTGTACCAAATATAAACGATCGTGTACCAAAAAATACTTAAAATTTTTATTTAGTTTGGCTACCCAAATATAAACAATTAAATTAAATGATCGTGTATCAAAAAATAGCCAAATATTAACGATCATGTACCAAAGAATCTTGAAAAAATTTGTATAACATTGGATAATATATTACACACGCTGGATGCCAATTAATCACGGGGCTGGTATTTTCCATTGTGGACCAGTGGGCTTTTTTCATTTTTAAAATTGTTTTATAGAGTAAATATTTTAGCGCTTTGTTATATTTTTCAAAAGACCCTGTTCACACAAGATTTGATGGAAACAGTAGACATGCACAGCAGAATTAGGATCAGATTTTAGTCTAATTATAACTAAACACTTTAGTGATTAACATGCATTACAACCCTTAACTGAAACAAAATAGGGTTAATAGACAAACTCACCTTTGATGCTTTTCTATTATTGTAATCTTCTCACGTGCTCTTCATGATCTCCTCACGAAATCAAAATTGGGACTACCACTAGTATCGACCCGCTATTCTTTGGACTTAGAACCGAGTTCTAGGACTCGAACGATAGAGAAAATAGGGAGAGAGATGGATTTAGGAGGAAGAACTTGTGGAGAGAAAAGAAAATTTGGTTTGATTTTGCGATTCCAAATTACAAACTCAATTTTTTAACCAAAAATAAAAAACCAAAAAATCCATCTTTTTCATTTCCAATCCATTCCTTTTATAAGTAAACTACATGCAAAATTTACATGTAGTGAGCGTCCACTCTCCACACTTGGCATATCATCTCAAGTAGGTATCTCACATGCATGAAGCCATTTGTTAATTACATCCAATGGTCTTCCAAGGGTAAAATGGTTATTTGACATTTAAAAAGTCAAAAATCAACATTTTGACTTTTTACCATTTTATTCGTCTTGACTAATTTCAACCTCCCGAGTATGAATCCACATTCATTTTTTCAAAATTCAAATCACATTTCAATATAAAGTCAGTCAAAGTTTGATTTTTCAAAGTCAAAAGTCAACATTTTAACTTTTTACATCTTTGATCTTTTTCATCAATTTCGAGCTTCCGTATATGAATCCATATTCATATTTAAATTACATTTAAATATGAAGCTCTATTTTAAGTTATAACTGATGACTATATCAGATATATTTGTCAGTTTCTCTCTCTTTACCCAATTCGAATAATTAGAATTATTTTATCATAATGTTCTAAGTTGATTCCTTGTGAGCTAGCGGGCGAACCTAATGGACCTATAGATCATAGGCTCCAATGATTCTAGATTAATTGGCTAAACTCTTTTAAACCGAGTGAATCTACCTTCGTTAACTAACGGGTCATTCCACTAAAGTCCCGTAGTTTTACTCCCCTCACTATAGATATATTTGTGTTCATATGATATAACCATGATAAGTAAGTTAATCCTTTATAGGTTGTTCATATTCTCGGTTGGGTCAAAGTACCGTTTTACCTCCAGGATTATATATTTTCTCCTTAAGTCCCACTGATCCACTATTGAACAATTGGTTTAAGATCCAACCTTTAAACCGAATCCCTCTCGAGCCAATAAGAGGGTGAGGCCCCTTGTTCAAGACTTGGATTTAGTCCTTAAGGGAACAACCTATCTACTAACCCTAGAGTGGGTAGGAGTGAATTCCGTCTTGCACCCTATGTCCCTAG
>JBBPDI010000009.1:7393580-7407708 GCA_037974545.1 Cucumis variabilis | reverse complement strand
CAGATTCACAGTACTCAATTCAAATGATCATATCTCTTTCCATACTTAACCAAAATTAGATTTCTTTATATCAAAATATTTATTTTGAGGTCCTCTAAAATTTACCTCCAGACATCTAAGTCTAATTCCTTGTGAATAATATCAGATAGCCCTTGAAACTGAATCACTCCAAAATCGCGTAAACAACAACCCCTTTAACTTGTCCCTGCAATTAAGCTTATTTCTAGTCGTTTTTAGTTCACGGTTTCTTCATAAAAGTTGTAGTAAATTGACTAAGATTTCCAACCATACCAAATAGATATCCTAACTCCATCTCTACACCCTAAAATATAGAAGAAACCATAGGTCTCCTGAATTTGCGAGAAAAACCCCTGTCCTATGTTCTCTGTCAATAATCATCCAATGAACATCAGAATTTTCTCAAGATTCCTTCATAAAGTTTGTTTGAAAATGAAATAGCTTTCAATAAAAGTAAACCTCACCACTTAATTCAGTTTGTGCAGCTCGAAATCTAAAAAAAACAGAGGTGTGCTTAGTGAACTGTAGAGGAATTGATTTTTGCAAACTCTTGTGTTCTTCAACCAAAAGTTCTTCAACTTCTATTTCTTCCTCTCACAACCTTCTTCCCTTGAAGTCTCCCTGGAATTTTATTGCAGAAAAAGTAAAGAAAATGAGGAAGAGAGTGGCGAAGAAAGAAAGAAATAAAATTGGTGGATGGTATATAAAAAACAAAATCCACCAAAAGACTCTTATTTCCTCTTTCTTCCTTTCTTTTCTTTGTCTTTACTTCATTTATTTCCAATAATACATATACTATATATATTTATGTAATATATATATATATACTTAATTTCCAATTCCCTTTTATTCTTTTCAAACAAACGAATAACATAATATTAGAATAGGCAAAGAAAATATCGGGTTTACAAAAAATATGCTCGATAGTCAGTTTCTATTTTTGTCCCAAAACGGTCGAAAAGGGGCCAAGGCTATAGCCTACGAAGAAAGAACCCAACTTAGAGGGATGTCGACGGTCTCCAAAGAGTAAGTCAAACTACTGGGTGGTATTACTTCGAGTCCTATGAGAGTTCTTGGCCAAGAAAAGCCAAAACAAATATGCCCAAGGGCCAGTCTCTATTTTTGTCCCAAAACGGTCCAAAAAGGGCCAAGACTATAACCTACGAAGAAGGAACCCAACTTAGAGGGATGTCAACGGTCTAAAAAATGCAAGTCTAATTACTGGGTGGTCTCATTTTGAGTTCTATGAGAGTTCTTGCCAAGAAAAACCAAAAAAAATATGCCCGAGAGTATGTTTCTATTTTCGTCCCAAAAACGTCCAAAAAGGGCCAAGGCTATAGCCTACGAAGAAAGAACTCTACTTAGTGGGATATCGACGGTCTCGAGAGAGCAAGTCTAACTACTGGGTGGTATTATTTTGAGTGCAATTAGAGTTCTTTGCAAGGAAAAGCCAAAAGAAATATGCCCGAGAGTAAGTTCCTCTTTTTGTCCCAAAACGGTCCAAAAAGGACGAACGCTATAGCCTACAAAGAAAGAACCCAACTTAGAGGGATGTCGACGGTCTCAAAAATGCAAGTCTAACTACTTGGTGGTATTATTTTTAGTGCAATTAGAGTTATTGGCAAGGAAAAGCCAAAAAAATATTCCCAAGAGTTAGTTTCTATTTTCGTCCTAAAACGGTCCAAAAAGGGCCAAGGCTATAGCATACGAAGAAAGAACCCAACTTAGAGGGACGTCTACGGTCTCGAAAATGCAAGTCTAACTATTGGGTGGTCTCATTTTGAAATCTATTAGAGTTCTTTGCAAGCAAAAGCCAAAAAAAATATGCCCGAGAGTCAGTTTCTCTTTTCGTCCCAAAACGGTCCAAAAAGGACGAAGGCTACAACCTACGAAGAAAGAACGCAACTTAGAGAGACATCAAAGTCCTGAAAGAGCGAGTCTAACTACTGGGTGCTATTATTTTTAGTGCTATTAGAGTTTTTGGCCAGGAAAAGCCAAAAACAAGATGCCCGAGAGTCAGTTTTTATTTTCGTCCCAAAACGATTCAAAAAGGGCCAAGGCTATAGCCTACGAAGAAAGAACACAACTTATAGGGATGTCGACGGTCATAAAAATGCAAGTCTAACTACTGGGTGGTATTATTTTGCATGCTATTAGAGTTCTTGGCCTAAAAAAGCCAAAAAAAATATGCTCGAGAGTAAGTTTCTATTTTCGTCCCAAAACGGTCCAAAAAGAGCCAAGGCTATAGCCTACGAAGATAGAACCCAACATAGAGGGACGTCGACGGTCTTGAAAATTGAAGTCTAACTACTGGGTGGCTAAATTTGAGTGCTATTAGAGTTATTGGCAAACAAAAGCCAAAAAAAAATATGCCTGAGAGTCAGTTTCTATTTTCGTCCCAAAACGGTTCAAAAAAGGCCAAGGCTATAGCCTACAAAGAAAAAACCCAACTTAAAGGGATGTCGACGGTCTCAAAAGAGCAAGTCTAACTACTGGGTGCTATTATTTTTAGTGCTATTAGAATTTTTGGCCAGGAAAAGCCAAAAACAAGATGCCCGAGAGTCAGTTTCTATTTTCGTCCCAAAATGTTTCAAAAAGGGCCAAGGCTATAGCCTACGAAGAAAGAACCCAACTTAGAGGGATGTCGACGGACCCAAAAGAGCGAATCAAACTATTGGGTTGTATTATTTTTAGTTCTATTAGAGTTCTTGGTCAGGAAAAGCCAAAAGAAATATGCCCGAGAGTCATTTTCTATTTTCGTCCCAAAACGCTTAAAAAAGGCCAAGCCTATAGCCTACGAAGAAAGAACCCAACTTAGAGGGATGTCGATGGCCCCAAAAGAGCGAGTCTAACTACTGGGTGGTATTATTTTTAGTGCTATTAGAGTTATTGGCCATAAAAAAGCGAAAGAAAATATGCCCGAGAGTCAGTTTCTATTTTCATCCCAAAACGGTTCAAAAAGGGCTAAGGCTATAGCCTATGAAGAAAGAACCCAACTTAAAGGGACGTTAGTGGTCTCTTAAATGCAAGTATAACTATTGGGTGGTCTCATTTTGAGTGTTATAAGAGTTATTGGCCAAGAAAAGCCAAAAAAAATATGCTCCAGAGTCAGTTTCTATTGTCGTTCCAAAACGGTCTAAAAAGGGAGGCTATAGCCTACGAAGAATGAACCTAACTTAGAGGGATGTCGATGGTGTTGAAAATGCAAGTGTAACTACTAGGTGGTCTCATTTTGAGTGCTATTATAGTTCTTGGCCAAGATAATACAAAACAAAATATGCCCGATAGTCAGTTTCTATTTTCGTACCAAAACGGTCCAAAAAGAGCCAAGGCTATAGCCTACGAAGATAGAACCCAACATAGAGGGACGTCGACGGTCTCAAAAATTGAAGTCTAACTACTGGGTGGCTAACTTTGAGTGCTATTAGAGTTTTTGGCAAACAAAAGCCAAAAAAATATGCCTGAGAGTCAGTTTCTATTTTCGTCCCAAAACGGTCCAAAAGGGGCCAAGGCTATAGCCTACGAAGAAAGAACCCAACTTAGAGGGATGTCGACGGTCTCCAAAGAGTAAGTTAAACTACTGGGTGGTATTACTTCGAGTCCTATGAGAGTTCTTGGCCAAGAAAAGCCAAAACAAATATGCCAAAGGGTCAGTCTCTATTTTTGTCCCAAAACGGTCCAAAAAGGGCCAAGACTATAGCCTACGAAGAAGGAACCCAACTTAGAGGGATGTCAACGGTCTAAAAAATGCAAGTCTAATTACTGGGTGGTCTCATTTTGAGTTCTATGAGAGTTCTTGCCAAGAAAAACCAAAAAAATATGCCCGAGAGTAAGTTTCTATTTTCGTCCCAAAAACGTCCAAAAAGGGCCAAGGCTATAGCCTACGAAGAAAGAACTCGACTTAGTGGGATATCGACGGTCTCGAAAGAGCAAGTCTAACTATTGGGTGGTATTATTTTGAGTGCAATTAGAGTTCTTTGCAAGGAAAAGCCAAAAGAAATATGCCCGAGAGTAAGTTTCTCTTTTCGTCCCAAAACGGTCCAAAAAGGACGAACGCTATAGCCTACGAAGAAAGAACCCAACTTAGAGGGACGTCTACGGTCTCGAAAATGCAAGTCTAACTACTGGGTGGTCTCATTTTGAGTTCTATTAGAGTTCTTTGCAAGCAAAAGCCAAAAGAAATATGCCCGAGAGTGAGTTTCTCTTTTCGTCCCAAAACGGTCCAAAAAGGACGAAGGCTACAGCCTACGAAGAAAGAACGCAACTTAGAGAGACATCAAAGACCTGAAAGAGCGAGTCTAACTATTGGGTGCTATTATTTTTAGTGCTATTAGAGTTTTTGGCCAGGAAAAGCCAAAAACAAGATGCCCGAGAGTCAGTTTCTATTTTTGTCCCAAAATGGTTCAAAAAGGGTTAAGGCTATAGCCTACGAAGATAGAACTCAACATAGAGGGACGTCGACGGTCTCAAAAATTGAAGTCTAAATACTGGGTGGCTAACTTTGAGTGCTATTAGAGTTATTGGCAAACAAAAGCCAAAAAAAATATGCCTGAGAGTCAGTTTCTATTTTCGTCCCAAAACGGTCCAAAAAGGGCCAAGGCTATTGCTTACGAAGAAAGAACCCAACTTAGAGGGACGTCGACGGTCTCAAAAGAGCAAGTCTAACTACTGGGTGGTATTATTTTGAGTGCAATTAGAGTTCTTTTCAAGGAAAAGCCAAAAAAAATATGCCCAAGAGTCAGTTTCTATTTTCGTCCTAAAACGGTCCAAAAAGGGCCAAGGCTATAGCATACGAAGAAAGAACCCAACTTAGAGGGATGTCAACGGTCTCGAAAGAGCAAGTCTAACTACTGAGTGGTATTATTTTGAGTGCAATTAGATTTCTTGACAAGGAAAATCCAAGAAAAATATGTTCGAGAGTCAGTTTCTATTTTCGTCCCAAAACGGTCCAAAAAGGGCCAAGGCTATTGCCTACGAAGAAAGAACCCAACTTAGAAGGACGTCGACGGTCTCAAAAGAGCAAGTCTAACTATTGGGTGGTATTACTTCGAGTGCAATTAGAGTTCTTTTCAAGGAAAAGCCAAAAAAAATATGCTCAAGACTCAGTTTCTATTTTCGTCCTAAAACCGTCCAAAAAGGGCCAAGGCTATAGCATACAAAGAAAGAACCCAACTTAGAGGGATGTCGACGGTTTCGAAAGAGCAAGTCTAACTACTGGGTGGTATTATTTTGAGTGCAATTAGATTTCTTGACAAGGAAAAGCCAAGAAAAATATGTTCGAGAGTCAGTTTCTATTTTCGTCCCAAAACGGTCCAAAAAGGGCCAAGGCTATAGCATACGAATAAAGAACCCAACTTATAGTTATGTCAACGTTCTCTAAAGAGCAAGTGTTACTACCGGGTGGTATTATTTTGAGTGCTATTAGAGTTCTTGGGGATTAAAGGACAAAAAAAATATGCCTGAGAGTCAGTTTCTATTTTCGTCCTAAAATGGTCTAGAAAGAGCTAAGGCTATAGCCTACGAAGAAAGAACCCAACTCAGAGGGAAGTCGACGGTCTCAAAAGAGCAAGTCTAACTTCTGGGTGGTATTATTTTGAGTGCTATTAGAGTTCTTGGCAAACAAAAGCCAAAAAAAATATGACTGAGAGTCAGTTTCTATTTTCGTCCCAAAACGGTCCAAAAAGGGCCAAGGCTATAGCCTACGAAGAAAGAACCCAACTTAAAGGGATGTCGACGATCTCGAAAGAGCAAGTCTAACTACTGGGTGGTATTATTTTGAGTGCAATTATAGTTCTTGACAATGAAAAGCCAAGAAAAATATGCCCGAGAGTCAGTTTCTATTTTTGTCTCAAAACAGTCCAAAAATGGCCAAGGCTATAGCCAACGAAGAAAGAACCCAACTTAGAGCGATGTCGACGGTCTTGAAAGAGCAAGTCTAACTACTGGGTGGTATTATTTTGAGTGCAATTATAGTTCTTGAGAAGGAAAAGCCTAGAAAAATAGAATCAATTTCTATTTTCCTCCCAAAACGGGTCATAAAGGACCAAGGCTATAGCCTACGAAGAAAGAAGCCAACTTAGAGGGATGTCGACGGCCCCGAAAGAGCGAGTCTATCTACTGGGTGGTATTATTGTGAGTGCAATTAAAGTTCTTGGCCAACAAAAGCTAAAAAAAATATGTCTGAGAGTCCGTTTCTATTTTCGTCCCAAAACGGTCCAAAAAGGGCCAAGGCTATAGGCTATGAAGAAAGAACCCAACTTAGAAAGATGTTGATGGTCTCGAAAGAGCAAGTCTAACTACTGGGTGGTCTAATTTTGAGTGCTACTGGAGTTCTTGGCCAATAAAAGCCAAAAAAATATGCCCGAGATTCAGTTTCTATTTTTGTCCCAAAATGGTCTAAAAAGGGCCAAGGCTATAGCCTACGAAGAAAGAACCCAACCTAGAGGGATGTCGACGATCACGAAAGAGCAAGTATAACTACTGGGTGGTCTAATTTTGAGTGCTATTAGAGTTCTTGGCCAAAAAAAATATGCCCAAGAGTCAGTTTCTATTTTCGTTCCAAAACGGTCTAAAAATTTTCAAGGCTATGGCGTACAAAAAGAACCCAACTTGGAGAGACGTCGACGGTCTCGAAAGAGCAAGTCTAACTACTGGGTGATCTAATTTTGAGTGCTATTATAGTTCTTGGCCAGGAAAAGCCAAGAAAAATATACCCGTGAGTCAGCTTCTATTTTCGTCCCAAAATGGTCCAAAAAGGGCCTAGGCTTGCCTACGAAGAAAGAACCCAACTTAGAGGGATGTCGACGGTCTCCAAAATGCAAGTCTATATACTAGGTGGTCTTATTTTGCGTGCTATTAGAGTTCTTGGCCAAGAAAAGCAAAAAAAAATATGACCGAGAGTCAATTTCTATTTTCGTCCCATAACTGTCCTAAAGGGGCAAAGACTATAGTCAGACTAGCATTTTTGAGATTGTCGACATCCCTCCCAGTTGGGTTCTTTCTTCCTAGGCTATAGCCTTGGCCCTTTTTAGACCATTTTTGTACGAAAATAGAAAGTGGCTCTCGGGCATATTTTTTTTGGCTTTTCTTGGCCAAGAACAATAATAGCACTCAAAATTAGACCACCAAGTACTCAGACTTGCATTTTCAAGACAGTCGACATCCCTAGAAGTTGGGTACTTTCTTCGTAGGCTATAGCCTTCTCCCTTCTTGGACCGTTTTGGGACGAAAATAGAAACTGACTCTTGGGCATATTTTTTTGTCTTTTCTTGGCTAACAACTCTAATAGCACTCAAAATAATACCACCCAGTAGTTAGACTTGCTCTTTCAAGACCGTCGGCATCCCTCTAAGTTGGGTTCTTTCTTCGTAGGCTATATCCTTGGCCATTTTTGGACCGTTTTTGGACCAAAATAGCAACTGACTCTCGCGCATATATTTTTTGGCTTTTCCTTGCCAAGAACTCTAATTGCACTCAAAATAATACCACCCAGTAGTTAGACTTGCATTTTCGAGATTGTCAACGTCCTTCTAAGTTGGGTTCTTTCTTCGTAGCCTATAGCCTTGGCCCTTTTTGGACCGTTTTGGGAATAAAATAGAAACTGACTCTCGAGCATATTTTTTTTGCTTTTCTTTGCCAAGAACTCTAATAGCACTCAAAATAATACCACCCAGTAGTTAAACTTGCATTTTTTAGACCATTAACATCCCTCTAAATTGGGTTCTTTCTTCGTAGCCTATAGCCTTGGCCCTTTTTGGACCGTTTTGGGATGAGAAAACAAACTGACTCTCGGTCATATTTTTTTTGGCTTTTCTTGGCCAAGAGCTCTAATAGCATCCAAAAAAATACCATCCCGTAGTTATACTTGCTCTTTTGAGACCGTCGACATCCATCTAAGTTAGGTTCTTCCTTCGTAGTCTATAGCCTTGACCCTTTTTGGACCGTTTTGGGACGAAAATAGAAACTGACTCTCAGGCATATTTTTTTTGGCTTTTCTTGGTTAAGAGCTCTAATAGCACTAAAAAGAATACCATTCAGTAGTTAGAATTGCTCTTTTGAGTCCGTTGACATCACTCTAAGTTGTGTTCTTTCTTCGTAGGCTATAGCCTTGGCCCTTTTTGGACCGTTTTGGGACAAAAATAAAAACTGACTCTCGGGCAAATTTTTTTGGCTTTTCTTGGCCATGAGCTCTAATAGCACTGAAAAGAATACCATCCAGTAGTTAGACTTGCTCGTTTGAGATCGTCGACATCACTCTAAGTTGGGTTCTTTCTTCGTAGGCTATAGGCTTGGCCTTTTTTGGACCGTTTTGGGACAAAAATAAAAACTGACTCTCGGGCATATTTTTTTTGGCTTCTCCTTGCCAAGAACTCTAATAGCACTCAAAATAATACCACCCAGTACTTAAACTTGCACTTTCGAGATCGTCGACATCCCTCTAAGTTGGGTTCTTTCTTCCTAAGCTATAGGCTTGACCCTTTTTTTACCCTTTTGGGACGAAAATGGAAACTGACTCTCGAGCATATTTTTATTGGCTTATCTTGGCTAAGAGCTCTCAGACCATTTTAGGACGAAAATAGATACTGAGTCTTGGGCATATTTTTTTGTCTCTTCCATATAGAGAACTTCATAAGCACTCAAAATGACGCCACTCAGTAGGTAGATGCAAATTTTCGAATCCCCTGACATCGTTCGAAGTTGGGTCCTTTCTTCGTAGGCTATACCATTGGCCCTTTTTAGATCGTTTTGGGACGAATATAGAAACTGAGTCTCGGGCATATTTTTGTTGGCTCTTCCATGAAGAGAACTTCATAAACACTCAAAATGTGGCCACCAAGGTTTTAGATGCGAATTTTTTAGGCGGCCAACATCGTCTGAAGTTGGGTACGTTTTTCGTAGGCTAAAGCATTGGCCCCTTTTTGGATCGTTTTGGGACAAAAATAGAAACTGAGTCTCGAGTATATTTTTGTTGGCTCTTCCATGTAGAGAACTTCATAAGCACTCAAAATGCAGCCACCCAGTAGTTAGATGCAATTTTCAAGGCCACCGACGTCGTTCGAAGTTTGGTCCTTTCTTCCAAGGCTATAGCATTAGCCCTTTTTGGACCATTTTGGGACGAAAATAGAAACTGAGTCTCGGGCATATTTTTGTTGGCTCTTCAATGTAGAGAACTTCATCAACACTAAAAATGAGGCCACAAAGTTGTTAAATGGAAATTTTTTAGGCGGCCGACATCGTTCGAAGTTGGGTCCATTCTTGGTAGGCTAAAGCATTGGCCCTTTTTAGACTGTTTTGGGACGAGAATAGAAACTGAGTCTCGAGCATATTTTTGTTGGCTCTTCCATGCAGAGAACTTCATAAGCACTCAACATGCGGCCACCAAGTTGTTACATGTGAATTTTTTAGGTGGCCAACATCGTTCGAAGTTGCGTCCTTTCTTCATAAGATAAAGTATTGTCCCTTTTTCGACCGTTTTGGCACGAAAATAGAAACTGAGTTTTGGGCATATTTTTTTCGCTCTTCCATGTAGAGAACCGCATAAGCACTCAAACTTTGGCCACCTAGTAGTTAGATGCAAATTTTTGAGGCCACCAACATCGTTCGAAGTTGGGTCCTTTTTTCGTAGGCTACAGCATTGGCCCTTTTTGAACCGTTTTGGGATAAAAATAGAAATTGAGTCTCGTGCATATTTTTGTTGGCTCTTCCATGAAGAGAACTTCATAAGCACTCAAAATGATGCCAACTAGTAGGTAGATATGAATTTTCGAGGCCACCGACATCGTTTCAAGTTGGGTCCTTTCTTCGTAGGTTATAGCATTGGCCTTTTTTGGACCGTTTGGGACGAAATTAGAAACTAAGTCTCGGGCATATTTTTGTTGGCTCTTCAATGCAGAGAACATCACCAGCACTCAAAATGAGGCCACAAAGTTGTTAGAAGCAAATTTTTTAGGCGGCCAACATCATTCGAAGTTGGGTCCATTCTTGGTAGGCTAAAGCATTGGCCCTTTTTGGATCGTTTTGGGACAAAAATTGAAACTGAGTCTCGGGTATATTTTTTTTGGCTCTTCCATGCAGAGAACTTTATAAGCACTCAAAATGAGGCCACCCAATAGGTAGATGTGAATTTTGGAGGCCGCCGACATCGTTTGAAGTTGGGTCCTTTCTTCGTAGACCACAGCATTGGCCCTTTTTTAACGATTTTGGGACGAAAATAGAAACTAAGTCTCAGGCATATTTTTGTCGGCTCTTCCATGCAGAGAACTTCATAAGAACTCAACATGAGGCCACCAAGTTGTTACATGTGAATTTTTTAGGCGGCCAACATCGTTCGAAGTTGGGTCCTTTCTTCGTAGGTTATAGCATTGTCCTTTTTTCGATCATTTTGGCACAAAAATAGAAACTGAGTCTCGAGTATATTTTTTTCCGCTCTTCCATGCAGAGAACTACATAAGCACTCAAACTTTGGCAACCCTAGTAGTTAGATGCAAATTTTCAAGGCCGTCGACATCGTTCGAAGTTGGGTCCTTTTTCGTAGGCTACAGCATTGGCCCTTTTTAAACCATTTTGGGACAAAAATAGAAACTGAGTCTCGGGCATATTTTTGTTGGCTCTTCCATGTAGAGAAATTTATAAGAACTCTAAGTGAGGCCACCCAATAGTTAGATGCGAATTTTTGAGGCCGCCGACATCGTTCGAAGTTGGGTCCTTTCTTCCAAGGCTATAGCATTAGCCCTCTTTGGACCGTTTTGGGACGAAAATAGAAACTGAGTCTCAGGCATATTTTTGTTGGCTTTTACATACATAGAACTTCATAAGCACTTAAAATGAGGCCACCCAGTAGGTAGATGCAAATTTTTGAGGCTGCCAACATCGTTCGAAGTTGGGTGCTTTCTTCCAATTCTATAACATTGGCACTATTTGGACCTTTTTGGGACGAAAATAGAAACTAAGTCCCAGGAATATTTTTTTTGGCTCTTCCATGCAGGGAACCTCATAAGCACTCAAAATGAGGCCACCTAGTAGTTAGGTGAACATTTTTTAGGCCGCCGACATCGTTCAAAGTTTGGTCCTTTCTTCCAAGCCTATACCATGTGCCCTTTTTGAACCGTTTTGGGACAAAAATAGAAATTGAGTCTCGGGCATATTTTTTTTGGCTTTACCATGCCGAGAACTTCATAAGCACTCAAAATGAGACCATCCAGTAGATAGATATGAATTTTCGAGGCTGCCTATATCGTTCGAAGTTGGGTCCTTTCTTCGTAGGCTACAGCATTGGCCCTTTTTGAACCGTTTTGGGACAAAAATAGAAAATGAATTTCGAGCATATTTTTTTGGCTCTTCCATGCAGGGAACTTCATAAGCACTCAAAATGAGGCCATCAAGTAGGTAGATAAGAATTTTCGAGGTTGTCGACATCGTTCGAAGTTGGGTCCTTTCTTTGTAGGCTACAACATTGGCCCTTTTTCAACCGTTTTGGGACAAAAATAGAAACTGAGTCTCGGGCATAGTTTTTTTTGGCTCTTCCATGTAGAGAACCTCATAATCCCTTAAAATGAGGCCAGCGATTAGTTAGATGCGCATTTTTTAGGCCGCTAACATCGTTTGAAGTTAGGTTCTTTATTCGTAGGCTATAGGCTTGGCCTTTTTTGGACCGTTTTGGGACAAAAATAGAAACTGACTCTCGGGCATATTTTTTTTCTCTTTTCCTTGCCAAGAACTCTAATTGCACTTAAAATAATACCACCCAATAGTTAAACTTTCATTTTTGAGACCGTCGACATCCCTCTAAGTTGGGTTCTTTCCTCGTAGGCTAAAGCCTTGGCCCTCTTTTGATAGCTTTGGGACAAAAATAGAAACTTACTCTCGGGCATATTTTTTTTGGCTTTTCTTGGCCAAGAACTCTCGTAGCACTCAAAATGAGACCACACAGTAGTTAGACTTGCATTTTCGAGACCTCGAATCCCTCTAAGTTGGGTTCTTTATTCGTGGGCTATAGCCTTGGCACTTTTTGGATCGTTTTGGAACGAAAATAGAAACTAACTCTCGGGCATATTTTTTTTGGCTATTCTTTGCCAAGAACTCTAATAGCACTCAAAATAATACTACCCAGTAGTTAGACTTGCTCTCTCGAGACCGTTGATATCCCACTAAGGTTAGTGATTTCTTCGTAGGCTATAGCCTTGGCCCTTTTTTTACCGTTTTGGGACAAAAATAGAAACTGACTCTCCAGCTCAATTTTTTTGGCTTTTCTTGGACAATAACTGTAATAGAACTCAAAATGAGACCACCCAGTAGTTAGACTTGCATTTTCAAGACCGTCGACGTCCTTCTAAGGTTGGTTCTTTCTTCATAGGCTATAGCCTTGGCCCTGTTTGGATCGTTTTTGGACGAAAATACAAACTGACTCTCGGGCATATTTTTTTCTCTTTTCCTTGCCAAGAACTCTAATTGCACTTAAAATAATACCACCCAATAGTTAGACTTGCATTTTCGAGACCGTCGACATCCCTCTATGTTGGGTTCTTTCCTCGTAGGCTAAAGCCTTGGCCCTCTTTTGACAGCTTTGGGATGAAAATAGAAACTTACTCTCGGGCATATTTTTTTTGACTTTTCTTGGAAAAGAACTCTCATAGTACTAAAAATGAGACCACCCAGTAGTTAGACTTGCATTTTCGAGACCGTCGAATCCCTCTAAGTTGGGTTCTTTATTCGTAGGCTATAGGCTTGGCCCTTTTTGGATTGTTTTGGGACGAATATAGAAACTAACTCTCGGGCATATTTTTTTTGCCTTTTCTTGGTCAAGAACTGTAATAGCACTCAAAATAATACCACCCAGAAGTTAGACTTGAATTTTTGACACCGTCGACTTCCCTCTAAGTTGGGTTCTTTCTTCGTAGGCTATAGCCTTGGCCATTTTTGGACTGTTTTGGAACGAATATACAAACTAACTCTCGGGCATATTTTTTTTGGCTTTTTCTTGTGAAGAACTCTAATTGCACTCAAAATAATACCATCTAGTAGTTAGACATGCATTTTTGAGACTGTCGATATCCCTCTAAGTTGGGTTCTTTCTTCGTAGGCTATATCCTCGGCCCTCTTTGGACCGCTTTGGGACAAAAATAGACACTGACTATCGGGCATATTTTTTTGGCTTTTCTTGGCCAAAAACTATAATAGCACTCAAAATGAGACCACCCTGTAATTAGACTTGCATTTTTTAGACTGTCGACGTCCCTCTAAGTTGGGTTCTTTCTTCGTAGGCTATAGCCTTGGCCCTTTTTGGACCGTTTTGTGACGAAAATAGAAACTGACTCTCAAGCATATTTTTTTTGGGTTTTCATGGCCAAGAACTCTAATAGCACTCAAAATAATACAACCTAGTCATTATACTTGCTCTTTCGAGACCGTCGACATCCCTCTAACTTGGGTTCTTTCTTCATAGGTTATAGACTTGGCCCTTTTTGGACTGTTTTGGGACGAAAATAGAAACTGACTATCGAGCATATTTTTTTGGCTTTTCTTGTCTAATAACTCTAATAACACTCAAAATGAGACCACCCAGTAGTTAGACTTGCATTTAAGAGACCGTCGATGTCCCTTTAAGTTTGGTTCTTTCTTCATAGGCTATAGCCTTCGCCCTTTTTGAACTGTTTTGGAACAAAAATAGAAACTGACTCTCGAGCATATTTTTTTGGCCTTTCCTGGCCAAGAACTCTAATAGCACCAAAAATAATACCACCCAGTAGTTAGACTTGTTCTTTCAGGGACGTCAACATCCCTCTAAGTTAGGTTCTTTCTTTGTAGGCTATAAGCTTGACCCTTTTTTAACCAGTTTGGGACGAAAATAGAAACTCACTCTCGGGCATATTTTTTTTGGCTTTTCTTGGCCAATAACTCTAATAACACTCAAAATGAGACCTCCCAGTACTTAGACTTGCATTTAAGAGACCGTCGACGTCCCTTTAAGTTAGGTTCTTTCTTCATAGGCTATAGCCTTGGCCCTTTTTGAACTGTTTTGGATTGAGTATGGAAAGAAATAAAGATTTTGATATAAAGAAATCTAATTTTGGTTAAGTATGGAAAGAGATATGATCATTTGAATTGAGTACTG
>JBBPDI010000009.1:7352421-7368465 GCA_037974545.1 Cucumis variabilis | reverse complement strand
ATTTTCTCTTATGCTTTCAATAATACCATGAATATAAGATTCTTCTTTTATTGATTTTTGTAGTCAAAAGCTACTCTATAGACACTTTGCATCAATTAATTATTATTATATTTCATGCTTTACATAGTATTTTTTTTCTATGAATAGTTATGTTTAGATTAATTAAATATATAGTTAATAACTCGTTTATATCAAATTAATTAACTCATTGGACTTTAGAAAGCATCTAAGAAATCTCTAAACTTAGGATTTTGTATTTGATATGTTTGATTAAGTTTCAGTTTTCTAATAGATTATTTTCTTTAGTTAACTTTTTTTTTTTCAAAAAAGAACACGAACATAAGAAACGAAAGAATTTTTTCAATTTTTTTATTTTACAAAAATATTATTGAGAATTTGAGATGGATTTATTAGATACAAATTTTTATTTTAATGACCTATTTGTTATTTTTAAAATTAAGAGACCTATTAGACAAATAAACCTAAGGAGGCATTTGGCGCTTAGGTTCGGAATCAAATGTTTGGAAATTAAATGATTGTGGACTTATCTGATGGAGTTCTGATGCAATAAGCTGGGTTCTGATGCTTGGAAAGTACAGATGCCCGTGTTTGGGGAATCTATTGTACAATCTCAATTTATCATGTATAAAATATTTAATTGATTTTTAAAAATATTTTATACATATAATTCAATTTCTTTACTTATTGATTTTCATGATAATAATGTAAAAACAAAAAAAGTAACATACAATAACAATAATTTTGATTAGAGTTGCATTAATATTAATGGTCTAATTAAAAATATTACAAACTATTCGCAAAATTTAACAAGTTATGTAATTGGATGGAGTTTACAAAAATTTCAGTTAAGCAAAACATTAAAAAGTGTCTAATAGCTAGGTTTCAAAATAAGCATAGAAAAAGGGTCATGCAAAAGCGAAAATCAAGTAGAGTTACATTTAGTGATAGTTATGATTGTCTTCCTATGATGCACATACAATGTAATATTTAAACCGCTTTTATCAAAATAATTTAAATAAAAATGATTTTTTTTTTAAAAAAATACTTTTTTCTTAAGTTAATCCAAATAAGTCTTAAGGCTTCTAGTTAGAGTGACCAAAGAAAAAAAAATGAAAAATGTATATTTAAATCCTATTTTGTACATTTAGATATAATATATTCTTAAATTTTAAAATTATGTATAATCGTGTGTTTTAAAATTTAATTATGTGTCAAATATATTCAAATTTCTAAGCTTTTGTCATTATTTTCTTCAAGTTTTACTAGGAAGAGGATTTATATTTTTCGCATACAAAAATGAAAAGGAAAGTTCTAATGTGTTCATTTATTTTTATTCTTTGAAGAAAAATGCTATTTTTTATTTGAGTAATATTTTTTTTATTTTACTTATGCAAAAAAATAAAGAAATTCTATATTTATTCCCTCAAAATAATAAGAAATTACATTAACTATTTTGACTAAAAAAATCTTATTTAATACATAAAATTATAAATTTTAATCTTTTTTAGTCAAACCAACTCAAATTATTTTAATCTTTAACTCATTTGACTTGTCATCCAAAAATTATTGTAATAGTTTTAAAATAAAAGTGAAATTATTAATTTAAATTTGAGAAATGAAATTTAAATTAAAAAAAAAAAAAAAAAAACCTCAATTTACTCTACATGTTAGGCCATGGGTCTGACATCAAATGTCAAGCTCACCTAATTCCAAGTCGAGGGGCCAAATAGCCGCTAAACGTAATTGAAGGAACTTTTTTGTATTTGTACTTTGAAATTTATTCCATTTTCATATTTCTACTTCCAAATTTCAATTTTAATCTCTATACTTTCAATAAGTTTTTATTTCAATTTTAATCTCTATACTCTCAATATGTTCTTATATTTAGTCTTTTAAAGGTTTTTTTTATTAAAAAAAACAGATTTTTCTTTTAAAATTCCGTTAAAATTTCAAATCTTTTACTTATGAAATACGAAAATTTTGAAACCAAAATAAGAGAAAATTTTGACTTAAGGCTTTTTAGAAAAAAGAAAAGAAAAGAAAACCAAATGGTTCTTAGATAATTTTTAAATTTTGATTTTGTTAAAACGTTTGGTAGAAAGCAGACAGACTAATAAAGGTAGAAATGTTATTTTTAAAAAACAAAATGTTTTATTGAATGAAAATTATTAAAAATGATAAAACTACTTAAAAATATTTAAATTATTAAAAATGATAAAACTACTTAAAAATATTTAAAAAATATAGCAAAATATCAAATTTAATCAATGATACACTATAGAAGTCTATCGATGTTTATTATTAGTAAAAAATGAAAGTTATATTTTGTAAATATTTTGGTTCATTACACTATATTTGAAAATATGTTAATTTTTCCATTAAAAAGTATTACAAGTTAAAGCTTTGGTTTTGGTTCAGAGACAAGTGTGAACTTACATGTCTTTGATATTCAATTAATCAAAATCTGCTTTTATGCGAACTCTTAGTTTTGTTACATAAGTAATTTTTTTAAAGCTTTTAACGTTATTATTTAGAAACATACACATATAATAAACGGTAAAGTATTAGTTGATATAGTAAAATGTAAATAATAATAATATATAAATAAATAAATTCAGATATAACCAAATTCAAACTCAAATTTTGAAGTTCAACAGTATATAACTAGTTTGCTAGTACTAATAGAAGTCCATTTACTAATATATTTATCTATATTACACACTTCTGTAAAAAAGTTATCATACACATTTCATTATTACCACTAAAATTATGTAATTAATTTATAAGTATCCATTCTCATTGTCCTAATTTTAATTAAACCAAATTAGTGACTAAATTAGAATGAAACAAATGGTTATGGCTAATTTGAGTGCTAAAGGTAAAAATTCAACCTTTAATTTTCTCCAAATAATTATTAATTATAACAAATATGATCTCCTAAACTTGTGCAAGTTATATGAATGCTATCACAAATTATCATTTTCATGACATTATAATTTAGTTCATCTATTTATTTTTCTCTAAGTCGGTCACTAGTTACTTTAACTAAAAGAAATTTAATAATTTTCATAAATGCACTAATGTCATTTTTCTTTGAAATCACATCAATTCCTCCCCTCCTCCTCCTCCTCCTCCACACACACACGCACTTTTAAAGTTTAGGATTTCCTATCTTTTCTCGAATAATTATAGATATCTGAATTCAAGATATAAATCTCTAAAGTGTCCTCTCTGTCTTCACCCCGCTGTGGAGAAGGATGATAGAATGGTAGCCACTTATTGGTGGGAGTTCACCCGACTCTCTCGTTTTTCTTGCGGTGAGGAAATTGACGATGAAAGGAGGGTGGATTTCTTTGCTATGGGCCGCAGATTGAAGATTATTCAAAGTGTTGTGTCAGCGCAAATATCATCAGATTATGCTATCGCCGTTGAGTTTATGAAATTGTAACACAATCCGGCACTATCAAGGGCCTAAAATATTGTGACCAAAATTTCCTTGCCTTAGATTATTACATTTTTCTCGAAATCTATCCTAAAATAGTCTTTGAACAAATCAATTTTCTTTTTAAAACAAACATTAAATAAATTCATTTTTTATTGAAATCAAATAGCCAACTCCTAAAGATATTGATCTCTTACATAAGGAATCTAGAAATAGAGAACCCTTATCAATAACTTTTTAACAACAATGATATAAGTTACTCGAAATATTTATTAAGAAAAGTATTTTTGAAAGCATACATTATTTTCATAACATTATAAAATATAAAAAACATAACTTTAAAGAATTTTTTAATGATTTCAAAAAAAGAATTTTATGTAATTATCCTACGGTTCACTAGTTTCTTGCTTTATTCATTATCATGCATTTATACGTGTTAATAGCATAAAACTGGCATGATACTTAGTAAAATGTATTTCTAAATACTTATGTATTTACAATGTAAATTATGCGTTATAATCATCTTCTTATCCGTTTTGACCTTATTATTCTAATAAAAAAAGTTGTAATAACGAGTATTTATACACATTATCACACCCCCAAGTTTAGAATAATGCTTTTCATCAAGCATCACGGCGTAACATGCTTGTCCTGAAGCACGATTCCTCTTCAAAGATTCTACTTTCCCGTTACGTTTCTACACTTCTCAAAATGCGAGTAAGTTTTATTCGTTATTCAGGGTTAATATCATCGCGTACTTTTTGCTATTAAAATATTTCTAAGTTCAGAATTCAGTAAGCTTAATACTCAAAATACCCTTGTTCATTCCCCATTTTCAACTTGAGAAATGGCTAAAATTTTTGAAATTTTTTGAATCCTTTTTGTTTGGCGAAATAATGTTTTTTTATTTATTGTATTTACTTCTTTTTTGGCGTTGATTGAAAAAGCATAGGTATTCTATGAGTCCATTTTTCTCCTCAACTGTAACTCGTATCGCCTCTTATTACTTAACTCTCTGAATTTCACTTTTGAAGCTATGCTTCTTATTTTTTTGCGAGAGGAGACAACATAAGAGTTGTTGTTTTAATTTAATAAGGGAATACAAAATTTTGAAAATTTTCACTTTGGCTTAGTTTTAACTTTTGTTAAAACGCCTTATTTTTCAATGCCTTAAGAAGATTTCTAAAAATTTCAAAAGTTTTAGCGCGAATTTCGCATACCCCCAAATTTAGAGGCTGCAAAGTTCTCATTGCTAAAAATGAATGATAAGATTATTCGCAGAAAATTTTTACAAAAGAGGTTTGTGGTAAAGCTTGCTCGCCTAACAAATTAGAGAAATATTTTCTAACCAAGGTTCCTTAACAAGTTAAACGCCTTAATAATAAATGAAACTTTATCTCGCATAATTTATTTCATTGAAGTGTTAGTGAATTGCGAAGAAAAATTAGAATACTACAAAACGAGGAGCCAAGCTCGTGACAATGAAAATTAAACGTAAAAGCATAATATCATAACTTGTGATTTACATTGTAACGAGCATAAGTAAAAATAAATAAAAATTACATAGAGTTAGAAAGTGGTGAATTGTAAACAGTTCCCTTCGGACTGGGGTGGTGTTTATTGTTATGTGATTCTCCTTTATCCTTGTTTTTCCTTCTTGCATCTTCTTTTGTCTTTGAGGTTTTCTCTTGGATGACCACAAGTAAGAGGTTCGCAGGTAGTTACATTTTTACTCCATGGACCATAACTGTTCTAAGTTTTATTTTTCTTTTTTCTTATTCCCACATGATTTATGAAACTTAGGTATACGAACAATAAACATGTTGTTAGGGAAAAATAAAAAGTACAACTTAAAACGGTGATCCTCGGAGAATGCAAACGCTTGAAGGGTGTCTGTTTGCAGCTCCTTGAAGAGCAAGTTAAGTTGAGTGTGTGGATGTAAGGCTTTTGGTGGGATTAAATGGACACTCTTAAACCAAGGTTAGAGGTTTGGTTACCTTATGGTTAACATCATGTCACATTAAATGAGGCGTGATAAGCTTGACAGACTACTCGTGGCTCGAGGTACGACGTATACTCATTTCATCTTGGAAGTTTGAGAACTTTAGGATTTGACTAGATTATTCGTACTTCCTAATAATCCTACAATTTTCAATGAAACCTAACCTAGCCAAATCGTACAAGAGGGTCAAAATACCTAATGTCTTTGATTCATGCCCTTTCATAAATTAGTCCCTTTGCCTTTGTTTTAATTTATTAGGTTATAACTTTGCAGTGTACCGCTTGATCCCTATTATAAGATTAAAGGATATACAAAAATCGAATGAAAAACTAATGTACAAGTATAAGAATACTTACAGAGGTATAAAAGGTATAAGTAAATAATGTACACGACTATAAGGATGAAATTAAAAAATTGAAAGAATTATACATTACAAATGCATCCATGAATTCAGAATCTTTGGCGAGGAAGAATTGTGGTATCACCACTTCTGCTCTGCATAGCATTTCTAACCGCATCATTCCTGAACTCACATCATTAGCATCATGACTCTCTACATCCTGATTGCTCATCGCAATAAGTCTCTGCTCCCAATCATTCATCATAATGCTCAAATGATCTTTCTTAATCCTTATTGCAGGGCTAAATGAAACATGAATTTCTTTAGCTTAACGCGAGGACACTTTCGTTGATGACTTCATAGAAGTTCTCATTTTCATTTGTAACCAATCGCATCCATGAGATTTCTCTTGGTCATCTACCCTACACTGATCCTAGGGTTGATTCAAGCAATCATAGATTACTTTGGTACCTCTAACCTCTTCGCGTGATTTTTGGCTAATCGCGTGATTTTTGGCTAATTGCGTGATTCATCAAGATTGTTTTGCCCAAAATCAAAGTAAAACTCTACTCTAATATCTAAAAATAAACTCCCCGACAACGAGGCCAAAAACTTGATTTGGTGTTGAACTGTGTGTGGACTTAGTGGTTTTGCATGTGTATAGTGCAATTGTAATATGTCACGAAGCAGGTTCATCATACGTTAGATGCTCACGTACAAGCAAGCTAACTTAGTGATCTAGGATCGAACACAAGAAATTATTTCTAGATATTAGTTCTGGCATCTACTTATTGTTTAGACATTATGACAATTAAGTTAAAAGAATATATAAAGAACTAAATCTACTTACTTATACTTAGAGCCTCGGGCACAAGAGAATAAATTATGGCAAGATAGAAGATTGAGCGAACTAACTTGTATACTAGAGAAAAATGAAGGAAGGTCTATGCATTAGTAGGTGATTAAGCAATGCGAGAGTCTCGATGCGATATAACTAGCATAATCAGCCCATGATTAACACAACCTTCTCTTAAAGTGTTTAGACGCCACACTTGCTCACCTTTCAGGATGCAAATGACTGTGCTTGATTATGCGAGATGTATTTAGAAGATTTCACTTATAATAATTACATAATTTCTAGTTTAAGGACCGTAACCTCTTGGCACCTAATGTCTGCACTTGTTTGTCTTTTGGAATACAAATGTTGGAAGTTATCTCGCTAAGGTGGAGTTTGTTGCCAAACTTCTTCTTGCATGCATTAATCTTATCTTTGCTACTTGCCCTCTCGGGTAGTTGGTGATTAACACTAGCCAAGCGATGAACATAACTCAACTAATGTAATAAGACTTATAAGCTAGACTTCTTATTGGAAACTTATCACAACCCGAACTACTAATAACACAATTATAGAAGTATTATCTGATACGAGAGATTGTGCAACGAGGTGATGTGATCGTCACCAAGATTGCTTTGGAGCACAACATTATTGATCCATTTACAAAGACTCTCATGGCTAAAGTGATCGAGGGTCATCTAGAAAGTCTAGGTCTATGAGAGATGTACATCAGGTAATCTAGGGCAAGTGGGAGTTATGTAATGGGTATGAGAAGGCCCATAAAGATTAAAGTTTATTGTATTTGAATATATACGTTTTACGTAATATACTTGTACATTTTACCATTTTCAATGTTTGAGGATTATTTTATTATGAACAACCCATAGATATTAAAGTTTTAGTCAAAGTGGGAGTTTGTTGGGATTTATGTCCTAGAACTCGTAGATTGTAAATATAATTCATTGACCGTTATTAATAAAGTGTTATTATTGTAATTTCAATAAATGTTATTGATTATATTATTAGTTTTGTTTTGATAACCCAAATCCAATAAACTAACATCCAAAGTTGTTTGATGTGTCTTGAACAATATGAACAGACACACAGGGATCAATGTTCGAGATCAACTTAAATGGTCTATGTAGATACCGTATTTTGTCCTACATTTTTTCATTATTTATTTATTTATTTATATTTATTTATTATAAATAAATTTGAATTTAATTTTAATTTTTTGATTTTAAATTTTAAATATTATGTTTTAAAAAATAACAAAAAATGAAAAATGAAAAACAAAAACAAATTAAAAAATAATAATTAAATTAAATTAAAAAAAGATTTGTTGATTCCCCTTCTTTTCTCTCAACCACCCCCTTTTTTATGATTCTGTGTTAATTATTGATTTAAATTAGTCATTTGGTGTTGTACTATGTTAATTAATTATTGTTTGGTTGTTGTTCATTATTGTTTGAATTACCCATTTTTTTGATGCGTTAATTATTCATTTGACACCCTCCTACATGAATTAATTAGTATGTTGGTTTAGGCACCCATTTAGTTTCTGTTTTAATTATTTCACATTTGTTTCCTACATTAATTAGCATCCATTTGGTATTGTTTTGATTATTTGGGATCTGTCTCCTATGTAGTGCATTAATTATTTGGCACACCCATTTGGCCTATTAATTAATTAGCATAATTATTTGGCATATCCTCTGTATAATATTTAGTATCCATTTGGCATATCCTCCTGTATAATTTTTAGCATCCCATTTGGGTTCTGTATAATATTTTAGTATCCCATTTGGCTTTTAATTATGACATTTGAAGTATTAATTAATAAATTAGTATACTGCATCTTACAATAATTATTTAGCATCCATTTGGCTACTGTGTTATTTATTTGTATATGATAATAATTATTTGGCTACTGTGTTGTTTATTTGCATCTGAAAATAATTATTTAGCACTATTATGTTATTTATTATTTAGCATCCATTTGACTACTGTGTTATTTATTATTTAGCATCCATTTGGCTACTGTGTTATTTATTTGTATCTTCCATTGATTTAGCATGCTCGCCTACTTTAATCACTTTGAATAATTAATTATTTTTGCATCCTGACATTAATTAATTATTTTTGTATCCTGGTATTAACTAATTATTTTGCATCCTGACATTAACTAATTATTTTGCATCCTGACATTAACTAATTATTTTGCATCCTGGCATGTCTGTATTTATTTTATCTCAACATATTACCTTATTTCACACGTATTTTCTCAAATTTCACAATTTTTTTTTTATTTTTTATTTTTTTAATTTAAATATAAAACCTAAATTGAAGAAAAAGTATTGTTTTTTTATAGATTTTATAATCTATATTCCATAAATACATGAAATTTCTCCATTTAAAATTTAATTAATAGATTGTTTTTTAAATTATAAACACATTTCATATTTTAAATGAGACTGAGCAATGTTTTCTATGAATTCATTAATTCTTAGATACATGAAATTTCTCATTCAACACCTATGATGGAGATTAAAATATCAAAGTTTGGTATTTTAATATTCTTGAGGTGAATATAAAAAAAATCTTTTAAAACAAAAATAAATTTCATTTTTCTAATGGCTCCTATGCCACCCATAATTATCAATTCATGCTTAGGTTTTATTTTCTTCGATGTGAATTGATATCCATGGGACATTTAAAAAAAATCCTAAATAAAAAACTTTGTTTTGTGAAACCCTATAATTTAGTTTAAAAGATAAAATTTGATAACCATTTTATGGGTGTTGTAGGGTGCTAACACCTTCCCTACACACAACTGACTTCCAAACTTAAATCTCATGAATGTAGACCATTTTTCTTTTTGGGTGATCAATCACACCTTAATATGATTGGTGGCACCTCCAAAATTATTTATTTATTGAAATTAAATAAACGGGAAGGTCGGCCGCTCTGCGTCGCGATCACGTCGCGACGGTCTATATTATAAGGATAAGGCTGAGTACCTTATTCTAGTAACACTATGGAAACAACTCACTATGTATTTAATACAAATACAATGATCCAATGCATTCGTATAGGTGAAATACGAGTGAGGGTATCCTATGCAATGTGTTTGCATAAGATCGGACCACGAAATAGTAACCACTAGATGTAACTCCGTTAACTAGTTAGGTTTCTATTTCATTAGGATGACCTAGGTAACTTAGTCTTAATCCTGAGTGTGTTATAAACTCTTGTTTTCGAGTGATTGTCCTTTGATTTGTACGAGTGAAAGTGTCCAAATTGACGACTCAATATGTTTATTATTTTAGGGACAAGGCGAAGTGGGGAGTTAGGAATATAACTACACAAAATGGGATTCAATCTTTTCCTACTTTACGGTAAGTAGGTGAGTGTTCTCTTAAATGGTGTCTGCAAGACTTGAACAAAGAGGTCCTACCCCTCTATGGCACGAGAAGAATTTCTATTTATTGGTTGGATAATAAATATGTTGTTTATTAGAGGAGCACTTGTATTTAAGGACTAGAGGTAACCTAGGGGTAAAACGATAATTTAACCCAACTGATGTTATAAACACTCATGAATGACTAACTTATTGTTATTGATCTATATCCATGGACACGAAAATATAACTACAGTGAGAAGAGTTTTACTATGAGTCTTTAGTGGAGTGTACACACAATTAACGAATATTAATTAAAGTGGTTAATGAGTTTCGTCAATTAAACTCATATCGTTGTAGCTTTTGATTTGTAGGTCTATTAGGTCTCCTACCTAGCTCGTAAAAGGGTAATGAAATTTATTTATATTGGTTATTATTTGAAATATTTAAATTTACTTTGAAAATTAGTATAATGTATAGTCATACATTTTAATATAAATTTTATATTTTAATCAAACTTTATTATATAATTTTAATTTTGGATATGATTCAAAATTAATTTAAGAGAGATAAAATATTTGAATGAGTTCAAATATTAATTTAATGTGTATGATTCGTATTAAAATTATTGGTTATGAGAGAAATTTATATTTGAATATGATTCAAATTTAATTTAAGTTAAATATAAGATATTTAATTTTGCTATCAATTAATTGGAGAGTTAATTAATAGTTTAGTTTAATTGGATTTAATTAAATAAATTTAAAACTATAAGATATTGGAGAGATATTCATTAAATATGATTTAAATGAAATATTAATTAAATGTGATTTAATTAATTATTAACTGATTAATTAATTAATAAATTTGAAATTTCTATTTATTTAATATTTTTTAATTTAACAGAACCTCATGATTCTCTCGTACTCCCTTAAGTAAATGAAGTTATAAATATGCAAAAGAAAAACAATTTTCTTAAATTTAAGAAAACGCCAATGCTTTTGCTCTCTACAAAAATATTTTTATCTCTAAAACCTTTTTTATCCCAATTGGTTCCCACAAACCAATCTCATCCTAGAAGATAAGAAGGTATCCGATAGGTGGTGTCCCCAAATTTGAAGATTTAGTAAATTCAGAGACATCAAACTAAGTTTTTTTTTCTCTCTAATCTATACTTATTAATACGTTCTTAATAAGAAAATTAGTTTCCTAATTTTGTTTTGCCAATGTATTGGTATTCTGGGATTCCCAAATTAAATTAAGGAATTGTTCTGTAAAATCTTCCGCTGGCAATGGCTTTTATCCCTTCAAGTTATGCGTTATGATCATCTTCTTATACGTTTCAACTTCATTAATCTAATTAAAGATGTTGTAATAACAATTATTTATACACGATATCAATTATGCGGTAGGAAATTCTACCACATTGCAATAACATTGAAAGGCAACGGAGTTGTGTTCTAGGTATAAAATCTAAGCAATGTTGCACTTTAATTAGATTAATAGTGCAACTATGCTCTTACATCTGCTGAAATTAGAAGCTCTTGAGTCCAAGGCTACACACAGAACATCAGGCAGTGTAGCTGCGCTACTGTGATGAGACTGTGCGTGCAATGGGAGTTGGCTACTGGAGGTGTTGTAATGCAAATTGTGTAAAGCGTTCCACTAATGCGTTTAAAAAAGCTATGCGTTGAGATGAGAGGCGATGAAGAGCGAGCTTCCTTCATAACAAATTAGCTAATGTCATAGGTCAACAAATTGATTTGACCATGTCACGCAACTGACTTCAGTATAAGCGATGGCAGTAACATATGGTGTTTTAATATTTGATGAACCTCACTGTCGGACAGAAGCCATCATTTGGGTTTAGGAAACTTCACCTGAGAAGCTTATAAATAAGAGAAGTCCAATCATTTTAAGAGCTACGTTTACCTTATATTTACTTAAGAAAAGCTCAAGGAGTTGCAAAGATTTTGGGTGAGCTACCGCAACTCAATTTCAACGAGAAATTTCAAGGACCTACAAGGGATTCTTGGCTAAGAGCTCCTTGAAGAGGTTACTTGAATGTAAGTGTTTTCTCGTAAAAATATTTTCAAACTAAACGAATTTCCATTGTGTTTTGAATCCTTGCATATTCTCTTTGGATTTCTTGAGTTTAATGATTATTATTATGTTTCTCAAATTCCTAAAATGGAATTAGTTTACCAATAAATTGAATTTTAAAATAAACTTGATTGGATATTGAGAAATGATTTTGGCACCCTATGCGATAAGGTGCCTCACACTTGCTTTGTGATTTGGTGTAGGATGCCTTATTCTTGATGTGTGTTCTGGAATAAGATGTCACATATTTTTTGTGTAATCTGGTGAGATGTCTTATACTTGTTGTGTGATCTAGTATAAGATGCCCTTTGTTTACTATGTGATTTGACATTGGAAGACGTGCTATACGTCATGGAATTGATGGAAAATTTGTTGTATGCACTGATATTATTCCGAATAGCCGCAAATCAGTAAAAGAGTGTGGTAAACGCTTAAGTTGAGGAAGGTACAAAAGATGAAAGTTAATGTGGAATGATTATGCGTTATGAGCTATAAAACACATTATGTGAAATGCTTTCCTATACGATACGATTGATGATGAATGATTTGCAAGAAAATGGTTTCTATATGATTTATAAACGCTTGCTAAAGAGATTTGAATGTGTAAATCATCCAGTGCATTGAATTTTTTTTATAATTTGAACTCCTATTCCCATTGAAACACATGCTTATTTATACCTCATGGTATTATGGAAAGAACTTGCAATGTGTTATGGCGAAAGTGTGTTTATTAAATATATATATATATATATATATATATATTCCATATTAACTATACATATATATAAATTCATATAATCAACAAAAAAATTCTTAAAATCCACGCCTTTAACTAAAACCACATAACATACAACTTAATTTAATTCTCACTAAAACACCAAAAATTCAAATTCAATCTTTTAATTAATTAAATATTTATCCAACCAAATATTTAATTAATTTCAATTTCCACAAAACCAAAATTCCATTCAATTAACTCAAAATAACACTAAATAAATTCAACACAGTTAAATAAAACTTAAATAATTAAACCCAAAATTACCTTAAGTTTTGGAACATTACAATGATCTTACACCTAAACAACATATACAAAAACCTAATCGATTTGTTCTTTCCTTTGTAGCATTATTTCGTGCTTGATTTCTCAGATCCTGCATTTATAAATTTGTCAAATATCAAATGTCGACCTTATTCAAAGAATACTAAGCACACTTGTATAGACCTTTTAGAAAATGTAGCGATCCTAAACAAGCACGTGCCAAAACGCCTACCAAATTGAAGAACCATTTGGAAGATTGGAATTTTTCATGCAACCATTATCTAAGTCAAAGATTTTAGTCAATTTACTTCTTTTAATGTATCACTGCATTATAAATAATTAAGTTACTTTATGTATTAATTTTTATTGTTTGCATGTAGGAACAATCAAATACTAATAAGATTAATAGAAGAAAACAACCACACAATCATATTAGCGGGTCCAAGTCATATATACAAAGATAATCTGAGCTTAGTGAACAACGAGGTGAACCAGTGGGACATGTACTCAAAGAAACACACTTCAATAATAGTGGCCAGTTCATGAACCAATCAGCTGAGGATGCGCATGTAAGGTCACCTTGTTATGGTTTATTTTCTAATTGTTTTGTGTACATAATTTAACTAATTATGTGCACAATCAAATGCTAGAATTATTGTCAACACCTACTCTAAAAGGTTCTCAACCACTATCAGGGGATGAAATAGACAAGATAGTTTTGAGTTGATGACCTGATTATTCAAAAGGTCATGGTTGGGGCCTCAAACCCAACTTAAGGAAGGGTGGTAGCAATTCATTGAGTTTAGTGTCTCAAGAAATCCATGATAGGGAGGTGAGGGAACTAAAAGCCAACGTTGAGATGGTGCAATCGAGGATTAAATAACTTGAAGAAGGACAACACATATGATTGAAGAACAAAGAAGAATGTTAGAGATGCATGTCCAACAAATAGAAGAAATGAAAAAAATGATTAAAGAAATGATACGAGCACAAAGAGGACATTGAACTTAAGATACGTATTCTTGAAATTTTTAATTGTTTTTTATTGAGGATAGGTAAATTTATTTCAAATGATTCATTCCATCCTACAGTTATGGTATCCTTTAGTTAAACCTAGCTTTTGTATTGTCAATATTTGTACGGGCTATCCAACAATTATGGGAGTTTTACTTAGTTTCTGCATTATGAGGGTTGGTTTTCGCTATCCTGCGGTTATGGTAGCCTTTAGTTGAGCTTAGGTTTTGCATTTTAAGATGTTAAGTAGTTATTGGGTAGGTTGATCATGGAGTGAGTTTAATGGTTTGGGGGGGGGGGGGGGGGGGAGGAGGGTTAGGCAAAATTTCAATTTGAAACTCTCAAAGGCATTGTTACATTAGATGGCACACCGATGTGAGCTTTTGTGCTAGGAGTTACCGAGCCATGCTTTCTCAACATCGAGAATTCCTCTCTCGACGTGGTCTTTCAGATCACATTTTTTACGATCGTTTAGTCATCAGGAGAACTTTTTTTGATACATTTTGGTATATATCTTGATGATATTATGCGTCGGGAGATCCCTCATTTCTTGTAGTGCACGATGATCACACACTTCCATAGAAAATATCATTTTCTTCAATAAGAGGGTGAGGCCTCAATGTACAAGACTTGGTATCAACCTTTAAGAGAGTGATTTATCTACTTACCTTAAAGACAAAAAAAAAAAAAAAAGAGTGCATTCAATCTTGTGTAGCTATGTTTCCAACTCTGATCTACTGGAAAAATCCCTAGAACAGTAAGCATATTATTGAGTCAACATATCTGGCTACTCTCACTCATATAGATCAAACAATTTCCCTCATAAAGAGTAGTTCATAAATCAATTAGGACTAAGGTCGAGTCACCTATGGAATGCTAATATCTTCAACTAAATGTTTTAAAGAGAGACAAATCATTTTGTGGTCTCGTCATAGTGGAATGTTTTTTATAGATACCCTTGCATGTTTCTACATGAACGATTTGTATCACATTATTTGTAAGACTTACAACTCTTGTAACATTTACAATGTGGACCGTATCTCTAACGTTACCTAGATAAGACACCAAATATTATTCATTTATTGTAAGCTCTTTAGGTTATTATTTTTCCAGGGACATCTCTCTATATGTAATGCCCCAAACCTAGGATTTAGATCAGGATTCGGTATTTGGATCATCAATATTTCACTGTATCTCCTACGACCTAGCAACATCATTCTCACTTGTCTTAAAGGCTTATTAGAGTGAAATTCGTCCTCATAAACCAACAAGAGTCCTTTCAGTATGTTTTGTTCTCAGTCACATGCAACCTACGAAAACTTACAGGTCACCCAACATAGAATTGTTCTGAGCTAAGGCTTCAGTTTGGAGTTTCTATGATTGGGCCACAAAAAGGAAGGGGCACCCTGAAGTCATTTACGCACCGCTGCAACACCAATCGTGTAGCGATACTACATTCAAAAAGAGGCAGATATCGCAGGACCTACCTTAGAACACCACAATGTAAGGTTAATTCAGAAAAAAAGTTGATAAATATGAAAAGTTTTCTCTATGTATTCTAGGGTTATTCAATAGCCTCAGTTACGAAATTCTAGATCCATAAAGTGAGATATGTTGAAAAAGAGATAGTAGAGTGTGAGGGAGACTTTTTGGAAGTCGTTTGAGTTTTTGAGGTGCTACCGAGAGGGAATCGAAGGATTTCAACAATAGAAAAGAACTTCGACAGTGGAGTTTCTTGTTTTTTTTCATTACTCTTATGTTTGCAAATTTGTATGATAATAGGTATTGATGAATTTATTTATGGATTTGAGTTAATGGATATTTTGGAATGATATGTTTTCAATGTTA
>JBBPDI010000009.1:7333527-7345633 GCA_037974545.1 Cucumis variabilis | reverse complement strand
GAATATAATATCTAATTAATAATCATAATATCTAATTAATAATGATTGTAAGGATAGTATTGTCCAAAAAATATTATTTTTCCTAATTAAGAAAATAAATTTTAATTTAAGACATTTATGAAATTTCGTATTTAACTTATGCATTTTCTCTAAATCTTTCATTACACAATGGTGATTTGCTGCAAGTCCTCAATGATGAATTAATAATAATTTTTTATTATTTAATTCATTTTTTAAAATAGAGATATATAATAAAAAATATATATATTTATCTAACTCCCCTTCTCTTCCATAATTAGTTCCATCATCTTTTCCCAAAAATGATATCCCAATATATAATTATTAATTTTTCAATTATTAATTATATAACCAAAACTATATAATTAATAACATTCTCTACCAAATTTCAAAATCTTTAATTAAATAACATACTCATATATGTATATACTTAATTAATCTCCAACATTACTTCAAATAAATTTTTTAACCTTTAGTTCTAATTAATCTAACATCCATAATAATCTAATAATAAATTATTCATGATAATCAAGTAACAAAATTACTATAACACACCAAAATTTAGGTATTTTTTCAACATAATTGTCAAATTCTATTAAGATTTTAAGAATTTAAGTTTTTTTTTTCTTTTGTGTTACTTTTGTTGAAGTTTGGTGTGGAAGAGATATTTTTTTTATATTTAGAAAACAAAAGAGATGAAAAAGGAAAAGAAAAGGGAAAGAAATAATAATTATAATATAATTATTCTAATATAATATATATATATATTATTATTATTATTATTATATCCTTCATCGTTTTGCATGCAATCTCTTCCTCCCCATTCTCCTTACTCTTCCTCTTCCTTGTGCCCTAGTGTCAGTCGTCATCTCTTTAGTCACCCATTGTCGTCCTTAGTTTTCTTTGTCCATATTTACTGTCGAAGCCTCCATTGTCGTTAGTCAAGTCATCACACCTCTTCGCCGAAGCATCTCTGTTCTGCGGGCTATTGAGCATTATCAACTGGCCAAGTCTGTCTTCGTTCGTCTTCCGTTTTGCACCAGTCGAGCTGCTCTTGTCCTGTCGAAGCTAAAGCCTCCACGTTGCATCGTCTAGGTTTGAGCCCAGCGTGCGTTTCTGCTTCAATCTATCTCTATTTACGAAACATCGTTGCACGTGACTCCTTCTCTTCCAACTTTGAGTGCAAGCTGACGTTCACCTCCAAGCCAGCCGCTCAGATCTGTTTTGCACGATGTTATTCGATGCAGTTTGTGCGTCGCTACCTTTTTGTCGCTGTCACTTGCAACTTGTTTTGGTGGTAAGTGTGTATTTGTGTGTTTTATGGTTCTGGATTGTAAATACATTAAACTGTAATGTTGGATTGATATTATTCCTTGAAGGTGCCAATTGAGGATAGCATTTGAATTCTTTGTGTTTTAAATGAGTTGGGTTGGAGTTTGATTCTCCACTATTTTGGTAAATTGTGGAATTTACATTTGAAGTGAATTGAATGGATAAAATTAATTGTGAAAGTGTTTGATTTATCTGTGTAATTATGTTTAGGTTGGCTCGTTGGATTTTAGTTTGACCTAGGATCTTAGGTAAAGTTAAGGCAAGGGATTTCTACTACTAGACTCTATATTGAAATTGGAACATATTAACTGAAAGGATTTGACTGCTCTATGTATATTGAAGTTTGAACGTATTGACTCAATGGATTTTACTAAACTGAGATGGTTTGACTTATATGTAGATTTACATGTCATGATTGATGACTAATATGGTTGACTGAACTGTGATATGCACCAGTGTTTATTTTTTACTGGTGATATGTAGAAAAGGAGAAATGTCTATAGTTTTAATTGTACTTTGATATGACTGTTATGAACTGTTTGGATTGAATTGGAGAAAATTGTTAGCTTTATCAATAGGGTAGTGTACCTTGCAGGTGTCCTATGGGATCACTACTTGTTGTGCATCCTTCGAAAGCACTAGACTGATATATGTATCCTTCAATAGCACTAGACTGATATGTGTTTCGGAAGTACTAGACTGATATATGTATCCTTTGGGAGCACTAGACTAATATGTGCACCCTTTAGGGGCACTAGATTGATTATGTCAATCCTATGAGATCACGACACTGTTATGGTGCAAGGTACCTCCCAATAGGAAGTTAATCGTTTTTACCTCTAATGGGACCAGTAGTGGGTCTCTTACTAGGTATATTATATACTCACCCTTTTATGTTTAACTTTTCCAAGCAAAGGTAATATGGAAGGTAGACCAACGAGAGACAAGAAGGACACATGATTGCCATATGGAAATACAGTTTTTAAAAGTTTCTTCCGCTTAATGTCTTTAATGTTTTTAAGTTTTTATGATCAAAATGAGTTTGGTGGTTAGAACAACTACTTGTTTGTTAGTGACTTTACAAACGGTACTTTTGTATTTTCTTATTTTATTTGAAACAGGGTCCAAGTTGAACTTTATTTGACGATTGTTCTTTAAATAGTTTACAAAATCTTTTATATTATTGATGATTTCTTTTGGGTGATTTAGTAGATAGTCTTTAGGTCGAAGTAATGATCTGAGCTTAGTTTGAAAAGTTAGGTCATTATAATTACCTTAAATTTTGTGGGTGTTCCATCAATATTGTTGTCATTTCATGTTGATAGCTTGAAAATTCTTAGTGAAATAAATCTCAATTTTTAAATTAAATAGTTCAAGAATTTGAATCCAAAGTTTGAAGTGGTGGTTAAGTAAGTTTAGTTTTTCTAGATTCAATATTTGATTAATCATGTTGTGAAGTCAAGTTTAATCGATCATGTTGTAGTTTCAACATTAATTGATCACGTTATGGTTTAAACCTAAATGATAGTTTTTTGGTGATATATATTCACATGTTTATGTTGCATTAATTGTATTTTAATGTGTACTCAATTATTGGATAACTTTTTCGTAAAGATGATTTGGTGTTCTTCCTCTCCATTACTTGTGTAAAACAACAACAATAACAATAATATTGTGTCTTATATTTGGATTGAATTGGTCAAAATAACATATTATCAAAGAAGCCTATGTATCTAGATTAGTTTAATTCTAAAATATAGGATGTGTATGTTCATTGATTTATGTGAAAAATTATCGGCCTAAAGGAAGTTAATTATTTGGCCAAATTATGACTATGCATATAGCGATCCAACTTTTTAATACTAAGCTGAGGTCATTACCATTAAAATAAATAGATATTTTTTTATTTAAAATGGAAGAAAATACTAAATTTTAAAAAAAGACGTTTCAAATATTCATTTAAAATTAATAATAAAGTACATAAAAAGAAAAATAAATAAATAAAATACTAGTTCGAGCCCTATAAAAAATAAAAATAAAAGAAATATCTAAAAGTAAACATGAGTTCTGAAATAAATTTCTAAAAATTTAATACTGAAAACATAAATGCGGAAGAAAACCTAATTTGTCCCTTATGGCAAACCACGGTCATTTCTTGTCATTTGCCAGCTTGCCTTTACCTCTACCTTTGCTTGAAAAATTAAACATTGGAAAGAATGAGTATAAATTTATACTCAGTAAGGGACCCGCTATTAGTCCTGTTACGTGTCTGTTAACTTCCCGTTAGAGTGCTATAAGAAGGTACCCCATAACTATCGTGCCCCCAAACGCACACTATCTAGTGATTCCGTGAGGACACATTTGAGCTCTCAATGAACCCAAAGGAATCACCCTAAAAGAGAGTCAGGTTGTGAGTGATCTCGTTAAATCACACATCAAAACTAACCACACAAGCAAAAATAGGTGGTGATCCTGAGGAACACCCATATGATACGACTCTAACAGGTAAATCTAATAGAACACCATAGCCTATACATATATATCATAACATAAATATCATAGCTAAGTCAAACATAACTCAATTATAGCATATCTAATCATAGCATGCCTCAATCATAATGTATCTTGATCATAATATCTTAGTAATACATGTCCCTGTCATACATAACGGTCACCTAGGTAGCCATTTATAAAATCATCTTTAATAGTCATATTATGCAACTTAGCTACATTACTGTAAAATAAGGAACACATATGTAGGTTTAAATATCAGGGGTCTAATAGAAGAATCTCTTACTTGGAGATTAGCTAAATTAATAACTTTGTGGTTGACAGTCAATTCCTCCGAAATACTCAGTCCTAAACATGAACAAAATTAAAATTAATAATTTTGTCAACTATCACCCAACTATTTAATCAAGCATCCGAACTTATCCAAACTTACCACAAGACAGAGGTTGAATCCAACGCAAACTTGAATGGGAAATTGCACAGCCCAAACACTCCCACAATAATTTAGTCAACCTTCAAGTAAAAGAAAATAATCAACTTAATTCAAATTGTAAATTTATCTCAAACCAATAATTATAATTTGATGGGTATACCTAACTCAATCAAATCTTACCAAAAATTGGCTAAAAGGTGAGTGGCTTGGAGACATCAGCTCACCTCAATGGAGTTTGGCTCAGAAAATGGCTCACATGGACAGCTCATATGGAGAGGAACGGGGAGACTCGGCTTGGACAGAAGAATGCGACTCACGCTATTTGGGCTTTGACGGAGACTCTAGCTGGCAACACGTGTGATAGAGAAGGAAAAGACGACGCGACTCGAATCTGGTGAAAGGGGAGTGGCTCTGGGCGAAGATCTTGACCAACGTGAAGACAATGATGATAGGACAACCAACGGGTTCGTCTATGCTCAAACGACAGTGCACGGCAGGCAGAGTTCGAAGACGATGCAAGGGGGCAGCTAGGGTTTTGTGAGGAAGAAAGAAGAAGATGAATGGTGTTTTTTTAACCACGTTTTACAAAAGGGTTAAATGTATAATAATAATAATAATAATAATTATTATTATTATTATTATTATTATTATTATTATTATTATTATTATTATTATTATTATGTTGTTGTTGTTGTTGTCGTTGTTATTAACTTTTCCTTTTCCTTTTCAACATAATAAATCTTTTCTCTTTCCTCCATTAATTACCCATCAAATCCACTTTTTAACTCTCCTTTTATCTTTCAAAAAAATAATCTTTCAAAATAATTATATTTTCTCCAACATAATTATTTTCTCGCTCCCAAAAATATATTTCATTAAAAAAATATTTTATCCTTACCCTTCCATAACTTAATTATATATATATATACATATATAATTAATCAATAACCTTAAATCTCACCAAAATTTCCAATAAAACAAACAATTCTAAGAAATAAAATTTATAACACTTAACTAAATCCAACATAGAATAAATTAAACTAAGATCAATAAAATTAAAATTACCCTAGTTTTTGGGGTGTTACAATACATATGATAATGAGTATGTGACAATTATAACAATTGTTCATGTAAAAAATAGTTGGTCCAAAGAAAAGCTATTTCTTGACAGAGTTTATTTTTAATACTTTGATTACTTCATTGAGAGTATCGTTTACAATTATTTTAAGAGAGACCCTCCATATATGTGAAATTATTTTATCCTATTTTATATTAATGACATGTATTGATTGTGAGAATAACATTTATTTACTTGTTCTTCGTTAAGTTGGTCTTACTCAAATATCTGAAAATCTGAGTTCAATCCCTAAGTTGAATGAATCGAATTTGAAGATTTTAAAGGAAAGCCTAGAGATACTTCCCAAGTTATATGGATCTAAACCTTACATTGATGATCGATAAACTTGCTCCTACTATGAACAGTCGAATACAGCTAATATTGAGAAGTGAAAACGACCACATTACATGTCTCTAATGATCATTAGATACTCCATTCTAGAGTCTTTTTAGGGTTCTATCACGGAAGGTGAAAATGCCAATAAGTTTCTTATCCATTCCAGATTCTTTTGACTTCTTTAACGTATAAGGGCTAAGGGGTACAGTATGGAAATATTCGATCTCGCTAGTAAATTAAAGGCATTGATATTGAGATAAATGAAGATTTACTTGTACATATGGTACTTATCCCTTTTCCTGCACGATTCACTCAGACTAAGATAAGCTATAATGCTCATAAGGATAAATGGAGTATTAATGAGTTTATCTCACAATGTGTGCAAGAATAAGATAGGATTAAGAGAAAGAGAACAGAAAGTGCTCACTTGGCATCTAATTTTCGTAGTAAGAAGAAAAGAAAGTTTACAGATGCTGCAGAAAAGATATCTCAGCAGAATAAGAAACATGCTACAAAGAATATTTTCTTATTTTTGCAAAAAGAAAGGTCATTTCAAGAAAGATTGACCCAAGTACTACGCCAAATGGCATGTAAAGAAGGGTAAACTTCTACTTTGATTTGATATGAAGTTAATTTTGCTTTTGTACCTACAGATACTTGATGGGTAGATTCCAGTGCTACTACTCACATAAGTATATTTATGCAGGATTGCCGGTGGAGTCGACTGTCAAATGATACTAAAAGATTCTTCTATATAGGCAATGGCAAAGCAGTTCTAGACGAAGCTATTGAGAATTTTAGTTACTTTTAAAAATTGGTTGTTTTTTGGATTTGAATGAGACTTTTATTATACAATCAATTTAGACGAAACTTAATTTCTATTTATAGTTATGAAAAATTTGGTTTTTCTTGTCCTTTTGGAAATAATAAAGCTAGTTTTTTTTCAAAATCCCAAGCTTATTGGTATCGATTCTTTAATTAATAACCTATATATGTTGGATTCTTATGCTTCATCTAACAAGGTCCTGTTATCCAAATCTTGTGATACAAAAATTAAATGGGAATTCTACTATATGTTATGGCATAAGTGTTAGGTCACATCTTTAAACAGTGAACTCATAGACTTGTAGTATATAGAATTCTTGATTCCTCTGGTGTAAGAAAATTTGAAGTTTGTGTAAAATGTATTAAGGAAAAATAGACAAACATAAGAAAGTTAGGTGCCAACAGATGTTCAAATGTCTTAGAACTAATACATACATATATTTGTGGCCCAATTCCTACGGCTTTCTAGCATGGGCACCAATACTTTATTACGTTCATAGATGACTATTCAAGATATGGGTACCTATATTTAATTCATGAGAAGTCTCAATCTTTGGATGTTTTCAAGCCTTTTAAAGCTGAACTTGAACTTCAATTTGGAAAGAAAATTAAGGCTTTTAAGTCTGATCGTGGTGATGAATACTAAAGTAGATATGATGGATCAGGAGAACAACTTCCAGGATCCTTTGCCAAATACCTAGAGGAATGTTGGAACATTTTCCAATAAACTTTGCCAGAAAAACCCAGCTTGAACGATGTGGCGGAAAGGCGAAATAGAACACTTAAGGATATGGTAAGAAGCATAATTAGTCATTCTTCTTTATCGGAATCCTTGGGGTGAGGCACTTAAGATTGCAGCATATATACCTAGTAAAGTAATAGCTAAAATCTCTTATGAGTTGTGGACAGGAAAGAAGCCTTGTATTAGGCATCTTCACGTTAAGGTTTGTCTAATGGAGGCTAAGCGTTACAAACCTAACGAAAGAAAATTTGACCAAAGAATTATTGGTTGCTATTTTGTTAGGTATTTTGAGCATTCTCAAGGTTTCAAGTTTTATGATCCCACTTTGAGATCGTTTTTTGAGACTGTACATGTCAAATTTCTTGAGGATGTTAGTTAAGTTTAAGGGGGAAGATAACATAAAGAAAGTTGTCTTTGACGAGGAATTAGTTTCTTTTCCTAATGTGGAATGATGTTCACACTTCAATTCCTGAATTCACTACTGAACCAATTATAGAACAAGACAACAATGAAGTCCCCATTGAACTTGAAATTCAAACTCAACAACCTCAAGAAATGCCACTGAGGAGGTCCACTAGAGAAAAAAGAAGTGCAATTTCAGATGATTATATTGTGTTTCTTCAATAACATCAGGATGATATGGGCATAATGGAAGCTAGATGACTTAATCAACTTTCAACAAGCTCTACAAAGTTCTAACTCTAAAATATGGATAAATACTATTGGAGAGGAAATATAATCCATAAAATACAATTTGGGAACTTGTCGAATTGCCAATGGGTGTGAAACCCATAGGTTGTAAATAGATATTTAAAAAGGGATTCACAAAACAAAATTGAAAGACATAAAGCTTGTCTTGTTGCAAAGGGTTTTACTCAAAAGGCATTGGTTACAAAGAGACATCCTCTCTGATTTCATTGAAAGACTCTTTCACGGTAATCATGACAATGGTAGCTCACTTTGATTAAGAGCTACACCAAATGGGTATGAAAACTGCATTTCTTAATAGAAACATTGTTGAGGGGATTTATATAGTACAATCAAAAAAATTTGTATCTAATAATTCAAAATCTATGGTTCTCAAATTGAAGAAATTCATTCATGGTTTCAAACAAAGCCTATTGTCAATGGTATCGCAAATTTCATAAAGTAATTACTTCCTTTAGTTTTCAAGTGAATATAGTGAAATATTGTGTATATCACAAGTTTAGTGGGAGTAAAACCTATTTTTCTGGTATCTTGATGGCATATTCATAGCAAGTAATGATGTAGGTTTATTGCATGACAATAAGAGGTTTTTCAAAAGGAATTTTGAGACGAAGGATCTTGGTGATGCTTCTTTTGTATTAGTAATTGAAATATTGTGAGATCGCTCTCAAGATATTTTGAGATTGTCACAAAAGAACTATATTGAAATTTTTTTTAGTAGATTTGGAATTTAAATAGTCATGGGGCATTGACCTAAATGAAATTAAAGAGATTAAGGCGATGCAAAAGGTTCCATATGCATCAGTTCTTGGAAGCCTAATGTATGCTCAAATTAGCACATATCCAGATATCGTGTTCATAGTTAGAGTGTTAGCCAGATATTTAAGCATCCTAGAAATAGATAATTGGAAAGACGCCAAATAGGTTATGAGGTATTTATAGAGAATAAAAGATTACATGCTCACTTATCCGACATTAGAAGTTTTAGAGATCATAATTGGGTGTTCTGAAGATAATTTATGTTGGATGCCAAGACACTTTACAATCAACTTTAGGCTATATCTTCAAGTTGGCTGGAGGAGTCGTGTCCTAGAAAAGTGTTAAACAAACTATTGTGCCTTCTTCTACCATGGATGCAGAATTCATAGCATGTTATGAGGCGTCCAATAATGGAATATGGCTACAAAATTTTGTCACTAGGTTGTGAATAGTGGTTGGCATAAAAAGACCACTAAAAATATTTTGTGACAGTAAGTCCGCAGTAATGTATTCCAATAACAACAGAAGTAATACAAAGTCAAAGCATTTAGACGTAAAGTTTCTAGTTGTGAAAGAAAAAGTTCAAAATGGTCAAATTTTGATAGAACACATGGGAACAAACTATATAGTGGCAGATCCATTAACTAAAGATTTATTGCCTAAAGTTTTTCATAAGCATGTTGCTCACATGGGTGTTAGTCAATTTTCTAATTCCATGGTTTAGTGGGAGTTTGTTATTCAGGATGTTCTTCGACCTTAGTTCGTTTATTTTCTATGTAGAATAAAGTTATGGTTTATGTTTTATTATCTGAACTTATTTTCATGCATGTAGTTTTGCGAATACGGTTTAGCATAAATTTTTTTAAGAATAATCTCACTAAGAAATTTGGACCTCTTGGAAACAGGCATGATCTAGATCACATTGCATATAGTTTTTCATGCTACCCATCCATACTTGATCTATGTCATTGAATGTATTGAAATTAGTAATCAAGGAAGATTTAGTTACAAAGGTTGTAACTAAAGCCGTCTTGATTTTCTACTAATATAGGAGATGGATCAAATTGAATTAAAGAGATTTCTATTATTGAAATAACCTATTTATGCTCACTTAAGGTTTATGTGATTTAATCAGTAATACAAACATAGCCCAAGCGTGAGAATTCCATTAACTATATAGTGGAAGATTGTTAGAGATATTTAAATAATACATATTAAAGTGTGAGCTACGTATGTGAATTAATAATTTATCACATTTTTGTTATTTTATTAAATTGGGCCTATTATGTGATCTATTTAATTAAGACCCATGATCCCTAATTGAGCATGGACTACATAGGTAGAAGCATATTACTAGATTGATTAAGATTTAATAGAAACTCTAATTGAACTAGTATATAAAGAGACTCAAGGTTATGGTCCCTAATATATCAAAATAATAAACACTTTATCTTTCTTGTATCCCATCCAGAGAAAGATCTCACTAAGGTTATTCAAAGTTTTGGTTGATTTAGACAATAACAATTTTATAGGCATCATTAATTACCTAGTGATGAAATCTGGTATGTAACTTATTCTTAACAATTTTGCATGAATGATCTTAGGTTAATCTATTGTATTGATTTAAAGTGTTTATGCTATCAAGGAAAACCCTTGGCTTCTTTGTTAGAGCTCTTCTTTTACTCTCAATATTCCTCAATCTTAATATATCCCCGTATGTCATTCACTAAGCACATTCACCAATCTTTTATAAAGAGCCAAGTCTCGAACATCACTCTGGTGTATCACGCACTACCCTTTGATGATAAATAACATAATTTTTTATTTTGTCATGAGACTTGCAACATATCCTTGGCTCGACTAATGTCACCTACTTCTAGAAGATAACTCAAAGAATTTAGAGCATGTTTGGTAGATAATCCAAATACATATAAAAATATTTAGAAATACAATATTTCATGTTATAATTCAATTCAATTCATTTTTTTAAATGTAATATGTATTATATAATGATACAAAATAATAATTGTATAAATTTTTAGGTTAAACTACAAATTTGATTCCTATGTTTTAAAAGGATAGATTTTAGTTTTGTTGGGTTTTGTAGTAAAAAGTTAGTCCTACTGGTTTGATAAAATCATAAAAAGTAGTCTCATTCATAGGAATTATTTATGGGAGATTGTCAAGGACTATATATGAGGTTTCATCCAAGTATAAACTTAGTCTAACTTTCTCCAAACAACATGAACTAATTAAAATTGCAAGCTAACTAATTTTTTAAACATAAACTATATTCATGAATAAATTAACAATAGCTTAATTATTATCAATTAAATCTTAGTGAATAAGTAAGATTAGTTTTATATAATTAATAAATATATAGTATGAAACACATTTAAACAAACTTTTAAGTTAGAATCCGATTGTTGAATATGCCACGAAACACATATTTGAAAACATAAAATACAACTATATTTTCATTGAATCCCTTGTTTTCAATTTTTTTTTCTTTTTTTTCTTTATTTTTTTGGAGTTCAAATGAAAATTCATGACAATTATTGTTTAAAAAAATAAAAGTCATGATTGAAGAGTAATGTGATGTTATATCTAACACATTAAAGTTTACTTATGATAAGACATATTTCAATAATAATAGAGTTCAATCTATAGTCATTAACCATATGTATGTGACGAAAATGACTTAGAAGAATCTCAAAAAACCTATAGAGAATTGATTAATTATATTGAAAAAACATCACTCAAATTTCACATTAAATACTCAAATCTAACTGAAAGAGAGATTAAATGTTATGTTTTGTGTCTATAAGATGTTATTGAAAATGGAATTCAATTCACAAAGAGAATTAATTTAATCACTTATTCAAATTTCAAGCTCACTTACATTGGCATTGGAAAAGGATGTTTTAAAAATAACAAAGCTATTAAAATTAGGGTTAAAATATCATTTGATCCAGTAAATTAAAGCTTTGATTCAATTTTAGTTATTGCACTCTTAACTATTTAATTCTATTGAAATGATCATTTTAATTTAAAGTTCATTTTTATTGAAATGAATTATATCAATTTACACTCTAAACTCAAAGGATTTAATTGATACAACTAAATGTTTTTGAAGATATTTTTTTCAAATAAAATGTAATTGAGGAAGTAAATTTCAAAAGCTTTTAAATAGATAGATTTAAATTTGGAGTGTATATTGAAGTAGTAGAAATTTAAAGGTAAGAATCATTAAAAAGTGGAAAAACGAAAACATTATTGATTATATTAAGCTAATTAAATTTAGAATAGAAAATGTAGAAAAGAA
>JBBPDI010000009.1:7295075-7306649 GCA_037974545.1 Cucumis variabilis | reverse complement strand
CAATAACAATTATTACAATAATAATACTTTATTAATAACGGTCAATGGATTATATTTACAATCTACGAGTTTTAGGATATAAATCCCAACATCAAGAGGACGAGGTGATTGGTGAGTTTGAAGAGTTTGTTCAGAAGGTATGACCATTGGAAGCGTCTCGTTTTTTAAGCATATCATAAGAAGCAAAATAACTCTTTCATTGATACATTATCAACAATGTTGATGAAATAGCAGAGTACCGCAAGTATGTATCTAATCGAAACTAATCATGATGAGTCTTTGTTATTGTCGCCACCTAAACTCAAAATTATGTACTTCAGGAAACACCTACTATTGATACGTCGTCGGGATAAAACCGTTTCTAGAACTTTTAAAAGACATGAGCAAGCTTTTTCTGAATGGTTCAAAGCTTAGGTATATAGAGTAGATGGCTTTGAGAATTCATACATGCAGTATTTTATATTCTATATATAATCCGTTCATGTACCCTCATTTCAGGTTATAGCAGAAAGGCGTGAGAGTTCAAACATTTCTCAAGATTTCTTCTTACTCGCAATGGGATCTTCACTTGAGGTTCGCTCTTACAGTGGATGCATTATCGGTGGCGTACGATTTCACATATTGGAGCATGATTCCCGACAAACACATAAGAGTAAAGCATGGTTGTTGGTGAAGGTAGTAGAGGTGGTGTCGACAACTATTTCAACAGTGTTTTGGATGAAGTGTTACACGTTCAATATCTATTTAGACGACGTGCTTGGCTATTTAAGTGTAAATGGTTTGACACAAACATCAATAAATATCATAGGACGCACGTGGAACTAGGCTACAAATCAATAAACATGTTTTGTTTTTGGTTCGCTGAGGAACCAGTGATTCTTGCAACCCAGACCCATCAAGTTTTCTACCTTGAGGACCTTAAAATGGTATGAATTAGAAAATTGTTCAAATGGTACAGAATGAACGTGTGTGGGATGTGCCATAAGTGGAAGATGTCGAGAAATGACCAAATTAATGTATTGAAAATCGTACGAACATCATATGAAGGAAATACTCATTGAGGATGCAACTCTGTGTAGGACTCAAGTTGATCTTATAATGGTGGAAAGACTAAATGTCCACTCTGTCGTGGACAACTTCATAGATGATGACGATGATGATAACGAACAATCATCATCATCACATTAGACCAGGTCAATTGAAATGAATAAAAATGATTTCTTAACTATTACACATTAGTCATATATTGTTTTATACATTTAGTTTGCGGTATTCACATTTTGTTTAACGTTTGTTGGTTTTTATGTTTGCAAGAATTATGTTTAGCTTTCAGGTCGGTAATCATGATGCAGAAATTTTGTCAATTTGAAGGCAATAGATAACAGAGGAAGATCATCCTCGGTGAGTGACACTTCAGGTTAGTCTCATTACACTTAGATACTTTTAGTCATGGTTACTGTCCAATCTAATACACTTTTTTTTGTAAAGCCATCTCAACCTTCACCAACTCCCATTTTGAAGAGGCAAGAGCACTCATGGAACATTGAGTTAGAGAGATACGTTCAACAGAATGGGAGAATTTCCATTTCAATCCCTCCGAGAAGGGATAAACTTGTCTTACCACACGCCCTTTGTTTCAGTGACACGATCGATATGTTGACGTGAGACACGTTTCCAATTCAGGCGCTAAAATGGATAGATGCACCCCGAGAGTGCATCGAGTTCCTCAAGGGTGGTCTAAGGGTAAGTTTGTAAATTTTTAAAATATATATATGTTGAACCTACATATGTAAAAGACTAATTCTCAAATATATTTTTTTGTACCAATGGTTCGTGCTGGATCTCGAACATCAAACACTTAATTGGTTTGTTGAGCATCAAATACTCAACGTGTAGAAGAAGTTTATGGGAGACAACCACCAACACTTCAAGAAGTATAGTGACCTTCAAGAAGCACGTGCAAAACCACTGCCTAGATTGGTTAATTGGGTGCTAGATTGGCACTTTCTTTATGACCATTATATGACTCGACAATTCAAGGTGATTTATGTCGTCTCCCTTAAAAGCAATTAATATTAATTCATTTCAGTTTTTTGGATACAACGTTTTACACTTTATCTGATTGTAGAAGCAATCAAGTGCTTGTAAGGCTACTAGAGCGAAGCAGCCTTACAATCACATAAGCGTTTCCGAGTCATTCTTTCGGTGACAAGTCGAGCTCACTATAGTACCCGGTAGCCTAATTAATTAATGGCTAAATTAAAATTATATAGATATGTATGTGTATATATATGATGTATGTATATACATACATCTATCTATATATATATTATAAAGGGGCGTTTGCAAAAATAACAAAATAAAATAATGATAATAGGGTCCATGTCACTATAATTTCTAAATTGCAAAAGTAACAAATTTAAAAGCAGATTATCCTCTGATAGTCATTTAATTACCCTTTTCATATATCTAGTTACTTGTCATATTTGTCATATTTATTATATGCAAAAATGAGGTGTTGTGAGTTATTTTTTTCTAATTTTTTTTTGTTATCTCATTCAATTTCCTTATTACAAATAGTAAATATGTCAGTTTCTTTTCTCTTAGAAAAGTGAAAGACGTTTATATATTAGTTTGGGTTTTTTTTTTCAATTATAACAAAAAAAATTGAAACTATTGACAAATATAACAAAAACTATCAAATTCTAATCTAATTTGTAGTTTATTTAAATTTTTTTCTATTACTATAGGTAGTTTTCATTTTTTTATTCATAAAACTTACTTTGTTGGTTACTAATCGATATTAGTTATTTGAATTTTATACAAAAAAAATGTTTTTTACTTTTTCTAAACCAACAATTTCCATTTATTAAGTTCTCAATATTTTCATCACATCGACATTTAAACTCTAGATGGAACATGGAAATTTGAAATTATAATCTCAAAATGAGTAAATGTCAATTTCTCCAATGAATTAATAGCTAAATTAAATATTTTATATTTTAACTTAAATTAAATTTGAATCATATTTTAATATAAGTTTCTCTAATAACCAATAATTTTAATATGAATCCAATTTACATTAAATTAAGATTTCAACTCATTCAAATATTTTATCTCTCATAAGTTAATTTTGAATCATATCAAAAATTAAATTTATATAATAAAGTTTGATAAACTTTATATTATAATGTATCACAATACATTAAACTAATTTCCAACGTAATTTTGAACATTTCAAATTACAACCAATATAAATAAATCTCATTACCTTTTACGAGCTAGGAAGGCGACCTAATGGACCTACATATAGAAGCTACAACGATATGAGATTAATTGGCTAAACTCATTAATAAGATTAATCAATATCGTTAATTGTGTGTGCACTCCACTAAAGACTCACAGCTGAACTCTTCTCACTGTAGATATATTTCTGTGTTCACAGATATAGAACAATAATAGTAAGTTAGTCCTTCACGAGTTTTCATAACACCAGCTAGGTCAACTTACCATTTTACCCCTGGGTTACGTCTAGTCCTTAAATATCAATGCTCCTCTAATGAACAACCTGTTTATGATCTAACCAATAAACAAAAACCCCTCTCATGCCATAGAGAGGGTATGGCCATTTATTCAAGTCTTAGAGACACCATTTAAGAGAATACTCATCTACTTACTCTAAAGTAGGAAAGGATTGAATTCCATCTTATGTAACTATGTTTCCAGCTCCTCACTCAGTCTTGTCCGCAAAATGATAAACTTATTGAATCGGCAATCTGGCCACTCTTACCTGTACAAATCAAAGGACAATCCTTCACGAAAAGAAGTTCATAATACACTCAGTATTAAGACTTAGTTACCTAGGTCATCCTAATGAAATAGAAATCCAAGTAGTTAACGGAGTTACATCTAGTGGTTACTATTTCGCGGTCCGGTCTTATACAAACTCATTACATAGGATACTCTTACTCGCACGTAAACTACATGAACACGTTGGATCATACATCTAAGGAGTTTGTTGGTAAGCAAATTGCTCTTTAGTGCGAGTGACCTAGATCCGAAGGAAGGCATGTGCAATATCGACGTTAGTGAGGTCAAGCTTGGTGAGGCAAAGAGCGAGTTAAGGAGAGGATGGCTTTAAACGCAGTCCATTAAGAGAGGTTGTTATACAACCTAGGCAAAGGACAAGATTGCACCTTTATGCCTTTAAGTACCCACCACAAGAAGCACTGTTAGCGACAAAGAAAGGAAAGGAAGTTCTTGAAGAATGTTCTTGGGTTGGATTGAAAATGACAAGAAGAAAAAAGTACATGCATTAGAGACAAATACTTATAAACACCACAACAGAGAGCAACAATAGGTGGTGGATGAAGAAAAGTGTGCAACACCTTGGTTGGAATAAGAAGGGCGTGAGAAGATTAGACTTGGTTTTATTTCATGCAAATAAAAAAGTTAAGGGTTGTAATTTGTAATGTATGAATTTTGTAAGTGTTAAATTAAGTTATTTTGCTAAACTAAGTTGAAAAATTATTTTCTAATGCATAAGTTGTTTAAGTCTCTAAGGCTCAGTGGAAGAGACAAGAAGAAGAGTTGTTTCGCTTACTAGGCATCACCGTCTTGCGAAGAGATACACAATGGATTTCTAGGTGACACGCCCTCCATCTAGTCTCGTGGTGTGATATTTGGGGAGGGGTTGACACATAGTGTCTCCAAAATAAGGTGTCCAACTTTATTCATATACTATAGACGACTTAGATATATACTTGAACTTGATCCATGTTTTTCTCTCCACATAAAGTTCAAGTCTACATTAGATAGCCTTGGGACCTTAGATTATTGGATTCAAGATTACAATATTCGATTTTCACTAATAAGTTCTTAATAACAACTTTGTTGAATATAATATAATTTAAACTACAAACTACGAGTTTTAGGACTTAAATTCCAACAAACTCCTACTTGGACTAAAACTCCTAGTGGGATAAAGCAACATTGAATTTAATCAGGATAGAATTACTCATATGAGTATAATGAACATACGAATACAATAAACTAGGACATACACTCAAATATTCTACCATTATCTATCAGTGATAAACTATTATCAATAATCTATCAAAAGACAATGTTTTTGTTTACAATTTTGTTCTTGTCAACTATACACTAGATGTTGTTCTTGAATATAAAAAATTTGTTGCTTTTACAAGTTGTGGTAGACATTGTTATCCTTGTCTATCAGTGATAGACAATGATAGAGTTATTATTGTCTGTCAATAATAGACTATTATCAATGGTCTATCAATAAATAATCATATTGTTCATATTTTTGTTGTCTTCAATTATACATTAGGCATTGTTATTGGATTTGAAAATCTTGTTGTTTTTAGATAGTTATAAAAGCACACAAATATGACCTAAAACTTCATAGTGATAGACTTTTATCTTTGTCTATCACGATAGACACTAATAGAAGTTTATCAGTGTCTATCACAATATATATACTAATAGAAGTCCATGAAAGGAAGTTCAATATCAACTTCAATATAATAAATCAATTGTATTTTATATTTATGCTAACGTTTTCAAATATATTACAATTAACTTTATAAATTTGAGAAAACAAGAGTGGTACTTTGTGAACAAGTAGTTTTATGAAAATTTACAACAAAAACTTCCAAAAAGTAGCCACAACATTCAGATTCAAAATCTTCAAGTAAAATCTTGATCCACTTTCCATCAATGACTATTGTTGTCTTTTTAAAGGAGGCTTTTTTCTTGTGTTTGTTTTCTTTGGGGAGGTTTTGTTGTCGGAAGCTTTTTTTTTTGTTAGTTTTCTTGTTTTGCTTTGGCCTCACATCTATCTACAAAGTGATCATAGATTCCTATATAAAATAAATAGATACAAATAAGCTTTTATTAGTGTCTATCGACGATAGACATTGATAGATAATATTCAAATTATTGTTCTGATTTTTTATTTCATATTTTTGCATGTAAAGATATATAAAACAATATTACCAGCAAAACTCAATAACATTATATATCTCATCAATTAACAACTATATATAAGTATAAAAACTATTAAAAACTAGCAACAAAACTTTTAACATTATCAATATTTTATGATAGACATTGATAATGGTTTATCACTGTCTATCACTAATAGAAAGTGATAGTAGTTTATCACTATTATCTATCACTTGATAGACCACTATCAGTCTCTATCAACATTAACAACTACGTATATGCATCTATCTATCAACTTTTACCCTAGCAATAAGACTATGAACATAATATCAACATAAGATTATATCCATGTGATAAAACACACAGATAGACAATAATAGTGGTCTATAACTGTCTATCAATGACAAACTATGATAAACACTATCACTAATAGATAGTGATAGACAGCTACTGCTCTCTATCAACATTAACAATTGTCTATTGGCAACTATCACTTTTATAATTGTCGTGCCCACACTTAGAAATGTCCCTTGCTCGTGTTCCAAGTCTGGTCACGACCTAGATAACTCAAACACATCTAAGCGAAATGCCAAAATGTTTGACCTTAAAAACTTAGACGTTTACTTAAACTTACACTGGTACTTAAACTTTACTTAAACATGGGCATGCTCTGCTGGATAGGAATACAACAGCTTAAAGCTTGAGAGAAAACTAACAACTTTTTCCTTCCATAACAAACTTAATATAATTACAAGGCAATGCTTTGAAAAAGCTTAAATTCTAAACATAAACTTCAACGCCTTGTATAACTCTTATCGCCTAGCTTAATGCAACAACTTTTCTCCCCTACACGACCTCCTTGCTTCATTAACTTGGAGAAGGGAAACTTAAAATGTAAGAATAATGCTTAGTGAGTGAAATTTTAGGAAATCCTTTGGAGAATATTGCATAAAATCATTTTACAAGAATAACTTCATAACGCCTTAACACATACTGAAACAATAAACACTTCATTAGCCTTTACTTATTCCTTTCGTCTGGGCATTAAACCTTTTCCATGCATAGACTACTGTGATGATTCATTTCACCACCAGTATTATTTGAGATTTTTCGTTCATTTTCAGTTGCTCAGGAGGTCAACTCGAATGCGAACCTCTCAATCATTCAACCACCTTCTCGCCATGTGGACCACTCAACGCATGATTGCTTTAACTCTTATGTGCATATAATAGCTAGCTCTTGATAGGAACATAGCTAATGATTTACTCACATACAAGTATTTCATACAAGTAACATAAAATGAATACTTTAACTTTGAAACAAACTTTCAAATGGTCATCCTTTTCTTATAAATCATAATTAAAATTATAACATGCTTCACTGGACATAACTAAACATAACATGCCTTGAAATAAAAGATTTAGAAATCTTCGTTCTATTCTTTGGAAGAGTCACTCACAAAAACTAAAACATTTCCTCCTAACCCCCTTCTTAATTCCCTTCTTCTTCTCCTCGCTTGATGTTCTTTTGGCAAAGCTTTAACACTTAAAATTTCCTTATAACTTCCTTTGAACTCACAAGACCTATTTATACTAATTCTAATCTGGGTTAGTCATCCTTAAACTCATCTTAGCTTACCAGCTCCTAACTTAGTGCCTTATATGTGTAGATTTAATATCTCCTTTAATCATGCTTAACTCTAACCCAACACGTAAGAAGCTGATTAATGCGAAGAGTGAATCATCTTCGTTTCCTCAACTTCCTTTCCTCGTTTGTCTCTTCCTTGCCTAGCTCAAAACGCTTACTAAACTTCCTTTCTCGCGTTATCGTGTCTTAGAACATCCCCTAACCTTATTACGCATACTACCCTTTCTCGCTTCGCCTAGCCAGAATGCATGCGTCTTCCTCAAAACGCATCATTCTTATACTTAGTTGTTTTTATAACTTCCTTTTTTACAACCTCTATACTCGAGAACATGGTTTTAACAATCATTCTACATTAACATTCTTTAACTATCGATAAAAAAAAAAACTAGAAAGAGTGCTTAAAATTCAATTAAACAGAATATGACAGAAAGTTATAATATATATTGAAGAAAATTTAGGAAAATTGTACTCTTCTTTATTCCCCTATTTATTCTTTTCATTCAACATAACAAATATCATGCAAGTAGCACAAATGTCTTTGTTACCTTCGACACATAAAATAACACAACAATGCAACTAGTTGAAGAAGAAAATTTTAATAACATTCTGAAAAAATGTAACAATTTAGGAAGAAGAAGAAAAAGAACATAAGAAATACATAACTATTGATGTGTTAGTAGGTTACTGATTGAACATAAGAAATGATGATAATTTGGGTATTTTATTAAAATTTTAAAGGTATTGTGTGTGATGAAATATTTTTCTGCTATTTTTCATAAATAGTTTGGATTTTTTTATTTATAAGAATTTTCATATTTTCAACCGTTTTGTTATTTAAAATAATTTTTATAATAATAATGAACAATAAAATATTATGTAAATAGTCTTTTTTTTCCTAATACATGTGTACATATGTGTGTACAAATATGTATATATATGTATATAGATGTATGCATATATAGATGTATATAGATGTATATAGATGTGTATATATATGTATATGTATATAGATATGTATATATATGTATATAGAGATATGTATGTAGATGTATATATGTAGATGTATATAGATATAGATATGTATGTATATAGATATACACACATCTATCTATCTATCTATATATATATATATATATATATACATCTACATATATATATTATAAAGGGGCATTTGGAAAAATAGCGAAATAAAATTATGATAATAAGGTTCATGTCACTACATTTTCTAAATTGCAAAAGTAACAAATTTAAAAGCGGATAATCCTCTGATAGTCATTTAATAACCCTTTTGATATATCTAATTACTTTTCATATTTGTCATATTTACAATATGCAATAAAGAGGTTCTATGAGCTATGTTTTTCTAAATTTTTTTTTATCATCTGATCTAATTTCCCTATTATAAATAATAAATATGCCCGTTTTCTTTCTATTAGAAAAGTGTAAGACGTTTATATATGAGTTTGGATTTTTTTTTCAATTATAACAAAAAAAAATTGAAACTATTGACAAATATAATAAAAACTATCAAATTCTAATCTAATTTGTAGTTTATTTAAATTTTTTCTATTACTAAAAATAGTTTCTATTTTTTTATTCATAAAAATTACTTTGTTGGTTATTAATGGATATTAGTTGTTTGAATTTTATACAAAAAAGATTGTTTTTTACTTTTTCTAAACTAACAATTTCCATTTATTAAGATCTCAATATTTTCATCTGTCAGCAACATGGAAATTTGAAATGGAAATTTGAAATTATAATCTCAAAATGAGTAAATGTCAATTTTTCAGTTATGTTCATGTTGATGGGTGAATTTTAGTTATTGTATTGAATAAATTCTTAACTTTTTAATTATTTATGATTATTAGATGTTTTGTTTAGAAATATAATTGGTAAAAAATGAAACATTATTTCATTGGTTTCTTTAGTTATATATTTATATTATAAATATTATTAAATAGATGTCCATTATGTCCATTGCCATGTGTCACTTCCTCCACATCCCATTTACATTGTCATATGTTTTGAAGATATCAATCTTTAGTGACCATGTAATCTACCTCATACTTGCCAAATTACCTATAAATTGTGACCTTTGGTGGATTTTGTAAGATATACACTATTGGTTGAAGTTCCAAAAACCTTGAAGATAGTGAAGATTTTGAGTGTTTTAAGAATATCATTTTAGTCTCGACAACTTTGACTTGTTGAAGAATTAATTAATGTTGTCAAATTTCTTCAAATTCGCACCCAAACTTTGTAATACATCTCTTTAATATACAACATGAAATTGTTTAACTAGCATAAACATATACTATCAACCTAGATTAAAATTTTGATTCACTAATTATCGTATAGATAGGATAATAATCTTAAAATCTTTGAGAAGGTCAATCTTTAGTTTATAGAGGATGAAGATACTATTAGGGTTGTTGTACTAAATCTTGTGGTTTTGTAGTTTGTAATTGTATTATAAAAGCATTTTATTTCTTTAATAAAATAAAATAATTTATTTTATTTGACATTCAGTTGCATTAACCCACAAAACCAATAAAGTAACATCCAAGGTTATCTTTTGAAACCTAAACATGTATGTGAAGACATACAAGTGGATCATGTTAAAGTGATAGCCTAAATGGTCTCTGTAATAGATGGATAAGGTTTGATACCATATCCATGTGACACTACGAATGTGGTTTACTTTGTAGTTGTTTCACTTGTTCTAAAGTGCTACAAATGATTTATTCCTAATCATTCATGTCGAGACCTTAAAGCGAGGGAATTTTGTATTAAAGAGTTTGTATAAGACCAGACCATGAAATGAATAGTTTCTCTTATTATCATTGTTACTAGTGGAGATCACATTTCACTAAGATGACCATAGGTGACTTGACTTGAATCTTAAGTGAGTTGTGAACTCCTGCCTATGAAGGTGATCCTTTAATCTGATGGGTGAGAGTGGCCTATGTCACCGACTCAATATGCCTACCATTTTGAGGACTCGTCTGATTGGGGAGCTCGGAACACAACTACACAATAAGGAATTAACTCTTTTCTCTATAGTTAGAGTAAGTAGATAAATTGATCTCTGAAGGGCTAATTCCAATGCTTGAACAATGTGGCATCGCACCCTCTCTTGGCCCAAGATAAGTTCAGTTATAGTGAGACTATAACTTATTGTTCATTAAAGGGATAATGGTACTTAAGGAGTTAGATGTAACTACAGAGTCAAAATGGTAATTTTTGGCATAGCTGTACTTACGAGCAATTTATGAAAGGGTAATTACATTGTCAATTGGTTATATCTAACAGACACGGAAATATATCTACACTAAGAAAAGTGCAATTGTTACACCTCATTCCAAAGTCACTTCCAACGATTAAGTGGAGACATTCTGCCTAGACCTTTATTGCGTTCTTCTTGCGAGGTAACACGTTAGACACCTAGTAAGCGGAACATCCAACTTAAGTTTTCCTTTCACGAGGTCTTGCTTCAAACTTAGATTTTCTTAATTCAGTAGAAAATTTTAACTTTTAATACTAACCCCGTTGCTTAGTTCAATTACATAACACAATTTAACTTTAACTCATAGGTGACACCTACAAGAGATAATGATAAAACACGTTAGGATATATGTCTAAAACTCGTAGAGTGTAAATATAATCCATTGACCGTTATTAATAAAGTATTATTATTGTAATAATTGTCATTGATTATAATATTAGTTTTGTCTTAATAACCCAAATCAAATAAACTAACATCCTAAGCTGTTTAATGAGTCTTGAACAGTATGTAGAGACATACAAAGATCACTGTTCGAGATCAACTTAAAGGGTCTATAATATAGGGATAAAGCTAGGTACTATGGATACGGCTCATTTTGTATTTGATACAAATGCAATGATCCAACGCGTTCGTGTAGTTGACATGCGAGTGAGGGTATCCTATGCAATGAG
>JBBPDI010000009.1:7241213-7261301 GCA_037974545.1 Cucumis variabilis | reverse complement strand
TATTCTACCCATATGCAAATGCATTTTACATTCCTCATCTCTTTTTACTAAAGAAGAGAGAATGAATGTTTTAAAAATGAGTTTAATCAAACAAAAAAAAAAAACAAAAAATGGAGAGAATAGCTTAAAGTCAGGAGACAATGAAGTTATTAGTAGGGATGTATAGGTTAAGTTGGAAGTAAATCATGAACCAATCCCAATTCCTCAAATTACCAAAAATTGAATTATGTGGATTAAATGTACAAGGGTTAACCCAACTCGACCTATAACTTCGGAGTTGGGTCACCAAATTATTTTTTTTTCTTTTTCAAAATTTAGAAGATTTTTCATTCTTTCCTTTTCCACTAAAATTGAAATTTGCACTAAACAAAATCTCATATTTACACAAATGACCTAAATACTTTACATCTAGGGATGATCATCGATCAGTTGGGGTCAGTTCTTTTACAAAACTATCACTTAGAGATGTCCATTAACCCATGGAGTCAGGGTCAAAGCACACAGGAACCTGCCCCGAGGAGGGAAATTTTGGAATACACGAGGAATGGGGGAGGGAGTGGAAATTTTTTTTTCGTTGGCAACACGGGTCGGGGCCGGGAATACATTCCCTGACCCCAACCCCAAACAAAAATATAATTAATTAATTAATTAATTAATTAATTATATACTTATTTAATAATATGTAAATTAGTAAAAAAAAATGAATTTTTTAAAATAGCAAAATAAATTAAAATATTTACAAGCTATAGCAAAATTTTAAATTTTATGACTGATAGTCTTCTATCACTATAGCATATCTATGACTATCAGTGATAGAATTTGCTATAGGTTGTAAATATTTTGTAAAATCTACTATTTTTAAAAATTCTCCTAAAAACTATTTTGATATTTTTCTTTTCCTTCTTTTCTCTATTCCGTTTCTTTAAATTTTTTTCCCTAATTCCATTTCTATGTTGTGGACTTTTCTTAAAAAGTATATTTGTATATGTTTTGCCTTGACTTGTGATTTGTAAACTTTTCTTTAAAAAAAATATGTTGTTGTATCTTAAAAAATATAATGTAATTGAAGGCTTTCTTAAAATACTTATGAATTGATCTTTGATTTTTTTTGTATGGATTTCTAAATGTATCTTCTAATAATTTAATTTTATTTTTATAAACAATGAGAATTTGACATTTTAATTATTTTAAATAAGAAAAATTGATAATATTCTATCAAAAATAAAACAACATTGAAAACGGATATACATTTCAAGTAAATGTGGATTGGAAAATGAGATTAAACCTAAAGAAAAAAAGGGGGGAATATTTCCTCGCAGGGAACTTGATCCTCGCACAATCCCCGTGGAAAAATTGGTGGGGATGGGGAATGGGTTAGGGGGCAGGGACGAGGAGTGGCATCCCCGACCTTGCCCCGCCCCATGGATATCGCTATCGCCATTAGTATCACAGTCAGTTTAGTAAGTGTTCAAACCATCTTTGACATTGATGAGTAAGGGTCCTAGTTAACACGATCGTTTAGCATAGTGTATGATTTTCCATCGTTAAAAAAACTACACGATCGTGTATCATGATCATTTAAAAGAAGACTTACACAAAGCATTTTTTTCATCTTTAAAAAGAACTACACGATCGTGTATCATTTCCTACACGATTAGGTATCATTTCTTACACGATCAGGTATCATTTCTTACATGATCGCATATCATTTCCTACACGATTGTGTATCATCATCGTTTAGAAAAAGAATTACACAAAGCAGTTCTTGCATTGTTAAAAAAAACTACATGATTGTGTATCATTTTCTACACGATCGCATATCATGATTGTTTAGAAGAAGAATTACACGTGCCCGTGTTGCCAGTGTTGATATGATCGTGTAGGAAGTGATACACGATCGTGTATGATTTTCTATACGATCATGCATCATGATTGTTTAGAATAAGAATCACACGCGCACGTGCAACCAATTAATTGTGTGTTGACTGGAGAATTTTTTGTATTTCTCATTGTGAGCATGTGAACTTTTTACGTTTTTAAAATTATTCTATACAATGGAAATATTTTTCCGATTTGTTATATTTTTTTAAAAATTCTCTGTATCTTTATATTTTATCATTTCTCTCTAATATATTACTTCCTCATCCTCATATTTTATCCTCTCTCTAACTTCATATATTATTTCCTCATCCACTTTTCCAAAAAAATAATGAATAAAATAAAATAAAAACACAAAAATAATAAAGAGACAATGAAGATGAAGAATGTGAGCAAGAACAAAAATAAATAAATAAAAGTATTATCAAAAGATAATCACAAATCTACAACAAAATATATATGTGAAAATTAACCAAATCGAGACCGTATGGTAATAGAATGAAAATGACATAAAAGGGAAGAAATAATATAGCAAAACCAAACTATTTCTTTTGCCCATTACCTTTTCTTTCTCTCTATTCTACAAGGTCTTTAAGTGAGAAGAATAAGGTTGAAGGAGGTAATCTCAAACACATGGCCATTGTATGAGGTGTCGATCATTGGAGCAAAGTTACCAAGTGCGTCCTCGAAATAAGTTACAGCCTTTGTGTTCTTAGAATTTCGGATTTTGAAAAGGATTTTTTTTTCACTTTTTGTTTGCAAAATCCCTAAGATTTTTGTGGATGGTGGTTTAGAGATTTTGGAGGAGAAAGAAAAAATAAAAATAGGCTTGTTGGCTGTGAAGGCCAGATCTTTTTAGGGTTTTAGATGAGGAATAGAAGATGTGAAAGGCTGTGAGTTTCTATAGTTTGGTCGGGAGAGAAAATGAGAAGAAGGGATTACTTTAACCAAAGAAAAAAAGCATCAAATCCTTACAAATAAGCAAATGTATGAGGTTGAGATTTAATTCACCAATAACATGTAAAAATGTGTAAAGGCACATGTTAATTCAAATAAATTAAAATGAGGTTGAACAAAATTAGGTGGCTACAACATGCCCCTTCCATACATATATGTAGAATTAAAAGGTGGATGAAGGTGTAGACATTATTTTGTTCGATAATAAATGTTATAAACATACTCAAAACATGTCATAAAAGTGTAAGAAATAATGTTGGGGTCAAGGATAAACAGGTGCCACCCTATAACAAATAAAAATGATTTGAATGGTACGGTTAAACAAACACCATCACAGCAAAGTATGTCAAGGGTTAGGGATAAACAAATGCCACATGACAAAGTAAAATTGAGTTAGAGGCAGAGATAAACAAGCGTCATCACAACAAAATAAAATTAATGTTGGGGGTCAAGTATATACAAACACAACAAAATAAAATTAATGTTGGAGATCAAGTATATACAAACACCCCTGCAGCAAAAATGGTGTCAATGGCCAAGAATAAGCAAGAACCACATGACTAAATACAACAAGTTGAAGGCCAAGGATAAACAAGCATTCATCACAACAAAACAAAATAATAGGGCCAGGGATAAAATAAACACTACCGTAGTAAAAAGGGTGTCAAGGGTTAGGGAAAAACAAGCATCATCGTAACAGGATAAAACGCTAGAGGATAGGAATAAATATTAACCATCACAATAACAAAAAGAGTGTCAAGGATCGGGGATAAACAAGCATCATATAACTAAATAAAACGAGCTTGAGGCTAGAGATAAATAAGTGTCATCATAGTAAAATAAACATTGGGGACCATGGATAAACAAGCACCAGAATGGCAAAAATGGTGTCAAGGGCCAAAGATAAAGAATGACTAAATGGAACGAGCTGGAGGCCATAGATAAAATGTGTCATCACAACAAAATAAAACACTAGGACTCAGGAATAAACAAGAACCACATTATCAAATAAAACTAATTGGAGGCCAAGGATAAACAATCGTCATTGTAGCAAAATAAAACATTGGAGTCTGGGATAGACGAGCATCACTGCAGCAAAAAGGATGTCAAGGGTGAATGGATGAGAGCCCTTTGCAGCGAAAGATTTAACAGAGACCTCAAGCTCAATTTAATTGGGAACTTAAAAATACCATACATTGACAAAAGACATAAACAAATTTTCTATAAGGCTAAGCATGCTATCAATTAAAAGAAATATTGTAGAGATACAGAGAAGAACTTACGTCGTTAACGACTCTAAATATATCAAACACCAAATTGAGGACACCACCAATTGGAGACCTCCCTACTCTCTAGGATGGAGATCGGTTTGTGGGAACCAAAACTGGGAAGGAAAAAAAAATTCAAAGAATTCTACCGAGAGAATATGCAGCACGCAAAAAAAAAAGTTACCATAATTTTTCTTCATTTTTATCGTGCATTTTACTACTTCTTCAAACTGAAGAAGATGGAAGTTGACAGAATGATGAAACATGGAAAAACCACCCACGTTCTTTATTAACTTAATAAATTAATATTGATATTAAGTTAATTAAATTAATAATTAATTAAATCATATTTAATTAATATTTCATTTAAATCATATTTAAATGAATATCTCTCAAATAACCTATAGTTTTAATTTAATCAAGTTGAATTAAATCAAATTAAACCAAACTATTAATTAATTTCTAATTAAATATGGTATATTTAATTTAATCCAAATTTGATTCATATTCAAATTACAACCAATATAAATAAATCTCATTACCCTTTACGAGTTATGAAGGGGATCTAATGGACTTACAAATCAAAAGTTACAACGATATGAGATTAATATGCTAAACTCATTAACCACATTAATTTGTATTTGTTAACTGTGTGCACACCCCCACTAAAGACTCACAGTTGAACTCTTCTCAGTGTAGATTTATTTTTGCGTCCATGAATATAGACCAATAATAGTAAATTAGTCATTTATAAGTATTCGTAACACCAGCTGGGTCAAATTATCATTTTACCCATAGGTTACTTCTAGTCATTAAATACCCGTGCTCCTCTAATGAACAACCTATTTATGATCCAACCACTAAATAGAAACCCCTCTCGTGTCATAGAGAAGGTAAGGCCTTTTGTTCAAGTTCTGAAGACACCATTTAAGGGAGCACTCATCTACTTACCCTAAAGTACTAGATGAGTGAATTCCTTCTTGTGTGATTATGTTTCCAACTCCCTACTCGGTCTTATCTCTAAAATGATAAGCATATTGAGTCAGCAATCAGACCAATCTCACTCGTACAAATCAAAGAACAATTTCTCATGAACAGAAGTTCGTAATACACTCAAGATTAAGACTAAGTACCTAGGTCATCCTAATGAAATAGAAACTCAACTAGTTAACAGAGTTGCATCTAGTGGTTACTATTTCGTGGTCTGATCTTATGCAAACTCATTGCAAATGATACCCTCACTCGCATGATACCTAAACGAACGCGTTAGATCATTGTGTTTGTATCAAATACAAAATGAGTCGTATCCATAGTGTTACCAGGATAAGACACCAAACATTATCCTTATACTATAGACTCTTAAGTTGTATCTTGAACATTGACCACTGTATGTCGCTACATAATATTCAAGACTCATCAAACAACTTATGATATTAGTTTATTGGATTTAGGTTACTAAGACAAAACTAATTATATAATCAATAACATTTATTAAAATAATACTTTATTAATACTAACACATCATTAATAATGATCAATGGATTATATTTGCTATTTACGAGTTTTAAGACATATATAAAACCCAAGAAAGGACCAAGTATAAACAATTCCCACAAGACAAAATAAAACGAATCTGAGGGCTAAAACTAAACTAAGTGTATCCCAACTAAAAAGAATATATCAATCATGAATCATGAATGTCATACTCATGAATATATTCACACTATCATATGTTATTTTGTTTTTTTATAAATGAAAATTTATTTAATTTTCTCACAACTTGGTAATGTAATTCATTGTGTTAGCTTGAAGTTTCAAGGCAAAAAAAAACTGATGCTACTTTGTTACAGAATCCTCAAACTTTATTAGAGGAAAATATATATTTTCCAAACATTAATATTGTCATATTTGTTGGAGATCTTTAGAGTCTCACATTTGAAAAATCAAGAAACTCATATTTTATACACTATAAATGAGCTATTCCTCATATTGTCAAATGGTTTTGAGATAGAACCCAATCTATCAAACATAGTATAAGAGCCAGTTAAACCCAAATAGGTATTTGATCAAAGATAGGTGAATCCAAAGAGACACCATCTTGAGGGGGCATGTTGGAGATGTTTAGAGTCCCACATTGAAAAAACCAAGAAGACTCACACTCCTTGTATAATATAGATGGACTTCTCCTCACATTGGTAATTGATTTTGAGATGAAACTCATACTATCAAACAATATTGTCCTAACTAACAAAAGCTCTTCAAGTTTTTCAACTAGATGATAAATTAATGAAAAATTTTCTTTTAAACAAAAATAATATGACAAGATTATTTCTTATATGAAAAATCCCCGAGTAGTTATTCACAACTTAAAAAAGAATGACAAGGTTTTGAGGTTGCTTTATAAAAAAAAAATTACAAGAATGGTAATTTCACTTAACATTTGTCTAGCTCCTTTATTGACCACCAAATGATATTAAATCATGAAAAGTATAGCTAAAACCCTGCCCAAGGAAAGAAAGCAAAATATTTTTCTGTCTTTTTTCTTTCTTTTTCTTTTTTTGAATGCCCTCGTTTTGGTTAGAATGTAACTTCAATGTTCTTATTGCCACAATGCTTCAGCAGTAGACTTACCCATGCAAGATACGTATGGTAAGGCTCGAATGGCTAAAAGGTTTCATATACTATTTGAATCATTTCTAAAAGTAATTAATAACATCATCCATTTTGACTGACAACTTTGCAATCTCAAATTTACCGCAACAACAAGCATACGATTTTCAGAGAATAATAAACTCAAAGAATTGTTTCCAAGGTTAGAGACACGAGAAAGGTCTCCTTAAATTTCTTTCTTTTTTTTTTTTTGTTTTTTTTAAAGTAGATGACGAGAACGAAGAATTGTGTTTGTCGAAAAATATATGAATAAAGAAAATGGATCAGAATGTACATATGAATGGAGAAAAAACAAGAAAATTTACACTTGAATAAAAGATATGGCATGGAAGAATTATGGAACATAAAGATAGTGTGAGTGAAAGCGTTCCTTTAGACAACTCATAAAAGGCATGGCTTTCTAAGATTTGTGAGAAAACAAGGTGTCATGGTAGGTGGGAAGAAGGAAAGCTAGGAAAGAATGGTTAAAAAGAAAATGAGGTTAAGTTGAAAATTTTAGCTAAGTCCGTTGACTAGGCGTTTTAGGCATGGTGGGCGACCAAAAGAGAAAAAATAACCTCCAAAGAGGTTATCTAGGCGATTAGACAAAGGTAGGCAACAAGTCTGAGTTGTATGTGTGGCCGAGAAGTGAATAACCTCTAAGTGTGCTAGACATTTTGGACTAAGCAAGAAGACTTGTCTTGAAAGGTTATTGGATATTAAGCTAGGCAGCCAAGGCTATAAAGGTTAGCAAGACATTTCAAAGGCTCAAGGTGTTTTAAGTAAAGTTAGGCAAAATGATGAAAAGGTGGAGTCGGTGAAGTGCTTTATAGGTGTCCTTTGCATATCTAGGTTAAATTTTGGCAAGTAGGAAGTGTCATAAATTTTTCGTGCAAGGCTCAGTATAAATAGGTCACTTCATAATGCAATTTTCCTCAATTTACTTGTGCGTTTTGGCTGAAATAACTTTCAAAAGTTCAAATTTTGGGTCTATTTACTAAGTTAGGGTTTCTGATTTAATTTGAGAAGAGGAAAGTTGAGTTTGAGTTGAAAAAAGGGAGAAAAATCATTTTCAAAAGAAAGCTGAGCAGCACTTCAAGAAGGCTACAACCCGCATATCATAGATTTTTGACTGAAATTTTGAGGTAAGAAAGTTAAGACCTTTTCTAGCAATTTTGTAGAATAACATTTTTCCATTTGAATTATGGATATTTAGTTATGTTTGTCTAAAGTGGAGTTAAGGTTCTGGCCAAGAAATTGAGTTCTTGGCAGTGTTAATGGTTAGCCGAGTGACATGATTTGTAAGGCAAGATAGGCATTGTGTTAGTGAAGAAAGAGGTTAGTGATGCATTTGGACTTGTGTTGGATGCACAGTCTGTGTCCAAGGTGTGTGGCCTAGGAGGCGCCCAACAAGCCCTACACACGAGGAGGGTCATGTAAGGCACTCGGTGCGCAGCGTGCCCCTTGCGAGGTTAGCATGCAACAAGGCTATCCAGGCTCTGCCACGCATGTCATTGTCGTCCATCCCTACTCACTGGTTCATGTCAATGGGTGATTTTGAGCTGATTTTGTGATTTTTTTAAAATTTTAAGCAAAGTTTTGATATTTTTGTGATTAGAGAGAATTAAATGGAATTATATCCCTTTATTTCAGGTTAAGAGATGATCGGACAAATGTACAAGACGAGGGTTTAAGCTACCATCTGTGTGTGACAAAATGATTTTCCGATAATGTTTCTGAATATGTTTTACAAGTTATTGTTTGAGTATGATTTGAAATAATTATTGAGTTGTATTGATTATTAAATCTCAATTACAAGCATGTTCATAAAAATTATTTTAGTATGCTTATTTATAAAATGTTTCCAAGACATGAGTTTAGAAGTGTTTGGCAAAGCATGTATTTATTGATAATTTTACTGATTAGATTTACAAGCAATGAGTCGGTATGATAAGTTTATAGAAATGTCAACCTTTTAGAAAGATGCTTGTAAAATCATGAGTTTGATGAGAAAGGTTTTAAGCAAGAAAACCATGTTGTTCTATATACCAAGTTCTCGACAATCAATGTGCACAGTCCAGGGTATGGGGCTTTGCTGGCCACTTAGCCAGCTACTACTGAATTTTAGCAAGGTAGTGTGAATAGAGTTCTACTATCTTGATCGAGATTATTAGATCAGGCACGGTAGGTAGCGCTTGTTACTATCGTGACTGGATTTCTAAGGTATAGAATAATAAATAGAGATAAAAGAAAAAGAAGTGTTTCTGAAAAGAAGAACTAACAGAGGTAAGTAAGTAGAGGTTTACATTAGAAAGAAAAGAGCATTTGAAAGATAGAAAGAATTTAGCATAAAGAAGTTTTAAGATTTTATACTTTTATGTTTTAAGAACGATTTATGAAAAGACTAAAGTTTACTTATTCCAAAATATGTTTTATAAAATTGTCACTCATTCGTCTATTTAAGCTCACCATTTCCAAATATTTTTCACTTTCCTAAAAGAGATCGTGATTTGAAGACCTAACCATCGTCTCCAGTCTGTTGTGCAAATTGTTTATAGTTTTGTTGTTGTCAATCAATTCTAGATTAATCTATGTCATGTACATAATTTATGTTTAGGGTTAAAGTTAGTCAATATGTTTAATTTATGTTTGGTTTTAAAATGTTGTATATAATCAATGGTGTTCAGCCTTCAAGTATTTAGAGAATTATGTAAAAAATTTGTTTAATCTATGGTTATTGTGTTAGTCTGCTGCATAAGTTTTAATTTACTCAAACTGGTTTAGCATTCCAAAAAGGTTCAGTAGTCAGGGACAACTGGTGTTGTTCAGAAGGAGAACAATATTAGTTGACTTCACGTCGTCTCTCAGATCAAGAGTTAGTGATCTGGGAAAGGGTGTGACATTCCTTAATAATCTTAATATTGATATGGAAACATTGCCCGAAGGCTACAATCTCTTTGAGTACAGAGAGTTTAACCTCCCTTTGCTTAAGACTGCTCACTATTACCAAAAGTCATCCCTAACTACCATCTCATCTCATATCTTATTCTCTATATAAACTAACCACTTCTCACTTTCATACAATCTAATGGGTCCTACTATAACTAATTATCACTCGTACTACCCTTTCTATCCTTTCTCAAATATTTGAGTCTGATTGGGGCCCTAACATCACCCCTCGGGATTAAATTAACCTTGTCCTTGAGGTTGAATATGGGAAAATGTTGCTAAAAATTGGTTGTTATCATCCATGTGGCATTATGATCTGGAAAATCCTTCCAACTCACCAACAATTCAACAACTCCATTTTGAGTGTTTTTATGAAATCCCACCACATCCTTTATTTCAACGATCCATTCAAAGTTATCCAACAATTTTTGGAGCAAGCCTAGTATGAATCAAATGTGTGTCACCCACAAACTTCTTGAGCTGTGATACATGGAATATTATATAATGACTCAATCTTTTCTACTAAGCTGAGGTCATTACCATTTAAATAAATATAAATTTTTTAATTTAAAATAAGAGAAAATACTAAATTTAAAGAAAACATTTCAAATATTGATTTAAAATTTATAGTAAAGTATATAAAAATAATTAAATAAAATACTAGTTTAGGCCCTATAAAATTTAATAAAATAAAAAATAAAAAAAAATACCAAAAGTAAACATGAGTTCTAAAATAAATTTATGCAAACTTATTACTGAAAACATAAATGCATAATAAAACCTAAAACTGTCTCCCTATGGACATTCACGATCACTTCTTGTCATTTGTCAGCCTCCTTTTTCCTGAAAATTCAAACATTTAAAAGAATGAGTATAAATTTATACTCAGTAAGGGACTCACCATTATCCCCCTACGTGTCTGTTAAGTTTCTGTTAAAGTCCTGTAAGAAGTACTATCTAACTATTGTGCTCTCGAATGCACGCTATCCAATGATCCCCTAGGGACATATCTGGGCTTTCGGTGACCCTGAAGGGAACACCTTCAAGGAGAGTCAGACTATAAGTGATTCCATCAAATCACATATAAAATTGGTCACACAGGCATATATAAATGGTGATCCCGAGGGACACCGGTACGACTTTAACAGTAAATCTAACAGAACATCATAGCCTATATACATATACCATATCATGAATATCATAGCTCAGTCACACATAATTCAATCACAGCACATTTAATCATATCATATCTCATTCAATAAGTAGCTTGGTCAAAAGGTATTTAGTCATACACATCTTTGTCATACATATGGTCACCTCTAACAATCATACTACGCATGTTAATACTTTACTGCATAATAAAGAACATACATTCAACTTTCAATATGGGGGTGTAATGGGAGAATCTCTTACTTGGAGATTTGCTAAATTAATAACTCCTTGGTTGATAGTCAAATCCTCCCAATACTTAGTCCTATACATAAATAAGATTAAAATTAATAATTTAGTCAACTATCAACCTACTGTTTAGTTTGACAACCAAACTTAACCTAAGACTAAGGTTGAATCCAACACAACCTTGAGTGGGAAAAATGTACTGCTAAAGTTCTCCAACAAATTGCCAACTCAACCTTCAAGGCAAAAATTAATTCAAATTAAACGAATTTGTGAATTTATCTGAAACCAAAACTTAATATTTCATGGCTATACCTAAACCCATACAAGAAGCTTACCAACAGTGAGAAATCTGCTCAACTTGGTTGACTGCAAGGAATCGGCTTAGATGTGTGGCTCACGAAGGAAGAGTGACTCAGGCGGAGGACTCACACGATAAACTGAAGCTGACGATCTGTACGTGGCCCGATTGTGCATGGAGGAAGACTCACAAATTTAATGAGTTGCAGTGGTCGACGACTCGTGACGGTATAGAATGCGGGTGGACAAGGACAATATGAACAACTCACAAACGAAATGAATGAAGCGGGATGAGTTCGACTTTGGCCAACCTAGTGTAAACGTAGCGGCACGAACAATTGTTCTTAGCTAGGTGATCGTCCTCGTCTTCGTCTAAGCAAGCGGCAAAAGAAGAAAACAAATGGAGAAGATAACCGGAGGAGGGTGGTGGTGTGTGGCTAGGGTTTGCGTGGTGAAGGGAGGAAAAAGATGAATTGCATGCAAACCGAAGGCTTCTTTATAATAATAATAATAATATCATTATTATTATTTATTTTCCTAATAACTCACTTTCCCTTTTTTTTGTCTCTTCCCATTCCAATTAATTCCTCATCTCTCTTAATTAATCAACCATCAAATCAATTTCTTTTTATCTTCCCCAAACAACACTTAATAATTAAATTTGTTTCAATAAATAAAATTATTATAAATCTTCCATAATCTACTTAAAACACAAATATAATTCAGACCAATTTCACCATAATATAACACCCAACCAATCTCAATATAATTTAATAAACCAAGATAATTTAATTTAAATTTTACCTCCATTCTTGAGGTGTTAGATACTAGATGTATCACTGCTTCCAATGGCAACTCTAGTTTGTATGCTACCTCTTTAATGTGTTCATTCACTTGATATGAGCCAAAGAATTTTGGTGTTAGCTTTTCATTACACTTCTTTGCTAAAGACAGTTGTCAGTAAGGATGAATTTCCAAATAAACCCAGTTATTTACTTTAAAATTTCTCTCTTCGATTCCGATTCGCAAACCTCTTCATTATTTTTAGGGTAACAGTTAAGTGTTCTTTAAAGACATTCATTGTCATGTCATGCTTTGTGAGATGTTGATCTATAGTGGCATTGGTGGTCTTTTGGTTCCCATAAGCTATCAGAGGAGGTGGTGTACAACTAAATAGTGTTTGATGTGGAATCATCTTAATTAAGCTATGGTACGTAGTATTATATCAATATTCTTCTAAATGCAACCAAGAAGCCCACTGTTTCAGTCTCTACACTACAAAGCAATGTAGATACATTTTGATTCCCTTGTTGACAATTTTCGTCTATCCATTCGTTTGAGGATGATATGTTGTACTTCTTTGAATAGTAGTTCCTTGAGAACAAAATAGCTCAATCCAGAAATGGCTTAAAATTTTTTGTCCCTATCTGTAACAATTTATCAATATTTTGTCCCTATCTGTAACAATTGATCAATATTTTATTCCTATTCGTAACAAATGATCGTGGGAGCCATGATATTTAACTACTTCTTTGATATTTTTGTCTGCTACAGTTTTGGTTTTGTAAGGATGCTTCAAGGCTAAAAGTGCCCATATTTACTAAGTCGATCCACTACCACAAAAATTGAATCCACTTTTCTTGATCTAGAAAGACCCTTTATGAAATCCATAGCCTTACTGCTTCAGTCTTTTTTTAGGCATAGAGTGCATTACTCCACATGTTTCTTGGTGCCCCCTTTCATTCTTTCCTAGTACAACTCTCCTTATAATCATTTGTATGTATGTAAGAACCCTAAATGTTCTCCAATGACTAAATCATGATAAGGATGTAATATGGCTGGGATTACCTGGAGTTGTACGCAAGGCTAGTCTTCTTTTCTACTGGGTATCTTGGTGAACCGAGAATTTGGAGATATAATTCAGTTATGAATATGATTCCATATTGTCAACAGTTTCAAATCCTTCATAATTCCTCTTTAACTACTTCAATATTTGCTAATTAGCAAGGGACATTTAAATTAGCCAAGTGTGCTACTTCTGGCACTCGTGAAAGGGTGTTATTCTTCCGTTTTGGTTGGTATTGGATTTCAAGATCATAACCCAATAATTTTGAGACTCATTTCTAATATTTTGACTGCACCAATCTCTGTTCGACTAATAATTTCATAGCACTCTTATCTATCTGTATGATAAATCGGTCCCAGAAAGATACAATCTCTAACGTTTGACTGTCATTACTATGCCATAAGCTCTCTTTCATACACAGATTTCTGTCGAGCTTGAGGAGATAGAGTGTTTTTTAAATATCCACCCAACTTTGGTTTTGCATTATACTGCTACTAATTTGAATCCTGACGCATCCAATTCAATACCAATTGTTGGGTAAAATCAGGTAGAGGTAGCACCGGTAGTGTTACCATAGCACTCTTCAAGTTTTTGAAGGATTCATTCATTTTCCAGCTTCAATGAAATCCTTCTATTTGAAAGAGTTGTGTCAATAGTGCATCCGATCTTTCATAATTCGTGATTAAGCATCTATAATAGCTTGTTAGCCCAAGGAAGCCCCTCAATTCTCGAAGTTTCGTTGGTGTTAGGTACTTAATCCTCGCTTCCAATTTCTCTAAATCTACTCTAACCCATTAAATGAAATCAAATGACTAAAGTACCCTCACACTCCTTTGAGCAAATGTTCATTTGTGTCCATTTAAATACAGTGAGCTCTCTTGCAACATTTGAAAAACTAAGTGCAAATGTTGAACATGCTCAGAAAGGAAGTGCTATAAATTAGAATGTGATAAAAAAATACAAGCATAAACTTACGTAAGTAGGGTCTGAAATTTTGGTTCATTAGCGCTTGGAATGTCGATGAGGCATTCATCAATCAAAAGGACATAACCAAGAACTCTTAATGTCCCTCATGGGTTTTGAAAGTTATTTTCTCAATGTCCTGAGTTTGCATCCTAATCTGGTAGTACCTCAATTTTAGGTTTAGTTTGGAATATGTCTGTGAGCTATGGAATTCACCTAGAAGTTCTTCCACAAGGGTAATGGGAAAAGGATTGAGAAAAGTGATATTATTCAGGGTCTGATGGTCAATACAAAATTGTAACCCTTTGTCTTTCTTTCCAACTAATAAGACTAGACTAGAATACGGGATGATGCTTTGTTGAATTATTTCTACCTATAACATATCATCAACCATCTTCTCGATTTTGTTCTTTTGATGACGAGCATAATGATATGGTCTCACATTCATCGCAGAGGCTCCTTCTATCACATTAATCTGGTGATCTATTTCACGAACTAAAGGTAAATTAGATGATATTACAACTAATTTTGAAAAATCACTCAACAAGGCATATAACTCATCAGGTTGAATAGTTGTAGCTATTGTAATTTAGAACTCATCTGACTCAATATACCCTTCCAACGCTTGGCATTCCACTAAAAATGCCTTGGTCAATCTCTTCTCAAGCTTTTTTCATTTTCTTCAAGGTTACTTTTGCTCAAATTAGCGATGAGTCACCTTATAACACACACCCTCCTTGATTTCCTTTTCTATAGTCATAGTTAATGCTCGCCAATCCACTTTTCTGACTCCCAGTGTGGGGAGACATTGCATGCCCAAGACTGCCTCCACATCTTCCAAATCCAAAGGGAGAAAATTCTTCATGAGCATCAATTCTCCAATAGTCAATACAACTCCTTTACACACGCCTTGTCCCTTAATTGCAGATCTTGTCCCCCTTATCACTCCATAGTCCATCGTCTCTACCGAAGGAAGCTTCAATTCCTCGACCACTTTTTTGCACAATAAAATTGTGAGTAGCTCCACAATCGATAAGAACTATCACTTCTCTATTCTTGATTAACCTTTCATTTTTAAAGTTTCTAGTGTGAAAATCCCATCACTAAGTTTAGTGATAGCTCTGTGACATCTAATACTTATGTCATTTGTAGTTCTATAATATCCTCCTCTCTTGGTTCTATGTCATTGAATCTCTCTACTTCATTACCATTATAATGTCTTCAACGAACATCCTCATGCTTCGATGTTCTTTCACTCCACACTGGTGGCCAACGAAAAAAATTTCATCATTACCATTATATTGTCTACGACGAACATCCTCATGCTTCATAGTTCTTTCACTCCACACTGGTGGCCAACGAAAAAAATTCCATCGCAACGAAAACAAATTCCTTTATCTCTACGACTCTTAACATCCATGTATGTTAATTGTTTGATTGGTGTCTCACTTTTGATTGTCGTTAGTGCTATGTTTGTCAAAGTGATCGTATGCGTGGTAGGGTACTCCATATGTTTTGTCTTTTCTTGGGTCTTTGTTATTCTCATTTGAGGGTGCCTCGGTTGGGTCCGGCCCTACCTTTCTTTTCTTTTCTTTTTCTTCTCGGGCTAATTCCTTATTTTTCAATTCATTTGGCCTTATCCATTATGCATTCAAAGTCATGAACTCCCAACATTCAAGCTCAGCTTTAATAACCAAATCCAGACCTAGGATGAAGGTTTCCAATAGCACTTCATCTGTAAGATGGGAGACAAGTGCCATCATCTTCTCAAATTGTCCATCATACTCCTCCGTCATCGACTCTTACCGAATTTGAATAAAACATCCTACTAGTGTTTCTTCTTGTGATGATCAAAATTTGTTCAACAAGCATATTTTTATATCCTTCCAATCTTTGAAGTGTTCACGTTATTCTTTTCCATGGTACTAATTGAAAGCCATTCTTTGATGCTAATCACTAATATAATTATTTTTTCTTATCAGAGAGTTTGTGAATATAGAAATACCTCTTTGCTCGAAAGAGCCAAACGTTTGAATCATCTCCTTCGAATACTGGCATCTCGACTATTTTGGACCTGTCAATTATTTCTTCAATTGTCTTATTACTAGCACTCTTTCTGTTGGGTCTCCCTTTCGATCTTTCTTTTCCTTACCTTTCTTTGATGAGGATCCACTCACAAATTCATAAACACTAGCATAATTCCTTATCATAGCCACCTCTATTGATAGTGTCGTTGATAGTGCCAATATCGATTTCAGTAGCACTGCTACACCTTCCTCTATTCCTGGTAATTTCTCTACACTACGCTTAAGACTCATGATCTCCTACTCTGTTGCTTCAACTTTTCTTCAATTCTCTTATGTGTCGTCTTCTTACTTTACCTAGGACATAATGCTCTAATACCAATATGTAAGTTATTCCTTACTTATTTTAGTATTGATATGGCAACGTTGCCCGAAGGCTACAATCTCTTTGAGTATATAGAGATTAAACCTCTTTTTGCTCAAGACTCCTTATTATTACCAAAAGCCTACCCTAGACTAATCACTCCTTACTTTCTTACGACTTAGTGGTCTCCACCATAACCTACTATCACTTTTGCTACCCTTTTTATCCCTCCTCGAATATCCAGCAGGATTAAAGTTCTAACAAGTTGCAAATACAACACTCTTCCAACTAATGTTCTATAGCAAGTAGCTACATAAGGAGAAAGTAACTTTCCGATCCATACTATTTTTACATTTTGAGATTAGGATACATGACGATTAAAGCTGGTTTTGCATCTAAAAAACTAATGTCTTCAAGGATTTGTAGACAATATTTCATTTAAGACAATAATAACCCTTGAGTAGAACGTGATAACTCTAAACCCAAGAAGTATTCACTTGTCCCAACTCTTTTAATAAGAAATTTGTTTTGAGTATGGACTTAACAAAATCAATCTATGTACATGATGGGCCTATTACCAAAATTTTCATCATCGTAAACTTATAATTCCATAAATGTGCTTCCACTTCCTTTAGTAAACAACGAATAATCATATGTGAATTGAATAAAAACCCATGCAAGGATAAAACATTTGAGAATTTGACAAACCATTGCCTTGATGCTTTCTCATGGCCATAAGTCGATTTGTTGAGACAACAAGCAAGTTTCTCCCCCTCTTTAGGTATTTTAGAGGTTTTGTACCCCATTGGCAAAGCCATATAGACTTCCTCAAATACGTCTCCATTAAAAAAAACATTGTTAACATCTATTTGAGCAATTGACCGGTTAAAAGATGTTGTTAAGGTGAGAAATATTTTTATTGTGACGATTTTGGCCACTAGAGAAAAAGTGTCATAAAAATAAATACCTTCTTGTTGGTTGTATCCCTTTGCAATGAGTCTCGCTCTGTAACGATCAACTTTTTCATTTGAAGTATAGTTTACTTTGTAAACCCAACTACTGTCAACAGTGTGATGTTACTTTAGTAAAGAAACTAATTGACACACACCACCTCGCAAGCACCTGGGAGAGCGGTATGATTTGAGTATTTGATGCTTTAAACGTCAAAACACTCAGCTTAAGATCCTTAAGCTTTGCTTAATTGCCTGGCACCTATGTACTCAAATTAAACTTGAACTACAGCGTAGGCGGTAAAACACTTACTTTGAGATCTTTCCAAACTCAATAATTAAGAAATCATAACAAAGCGAAAGAAAAAGCTTAAATTTTTTTAACCTTTAACCAAACGTTTTACAACACTTTACAAACAAATAAAACAGTAAACTTAAACTAAACACCTCACCAAGCTTCCTCACCTAGCCATCATTTCACCCTTTTCCAAGCTAGTCTTAACACATGATTACCTGGAAGGAAGAACTTTAAAACGTAAGTCAAAAGACTTAGTGAGGTTTTAAGAAAACCCCTTTGGAAATACATTGTATAAGAAACCACATAAACACATCATGTCGCATAGACACACATTAGTCTTGCATGTCTTTTGTCGAGAACATGAACCATTTACCAGTCCAAGACTTATCGCCTTATGTTTAGACTATTATGATGGCCTTTTCATCAACAGCATCCAGAAATGTCTTGGTTCATTCCTTATTGCTTGGGTTTCCTAACACAATGCACATCTTTTATATATTGGTCAGCTTCATTCCACCATGCAGGTCTTTTCTACATGGCTGCCTTTAATCTTATGTGCACTTAACAGTTAGCTCTTGATAGAATTAAGACTAATGCTTTAAAACATATTTCTTCATTCATTGAACACAAAACTTTACTTGTAAACATAAGCTTTAAAACATAATCTTTCATTTCAAAACACTTTGAAATCATTCTTTACAAACCTCAAAACATAAAGGAAAGCTTAAAAATATACAAACGCTTGGTTTATCCCTTCTTGCAGAATAACTAGCTTCACTTCTTCTTCTTCTTGTCTCACGTCATCCCAACACAAACTTCAAAATGCAAGCTTCTTCTCAAAACGATAATCAACACTTAGTCAAAATTTTGACCCTTCTATTCCAAACACGACCCTCACACTAACGTCCACATTTGATTCCTTTGCATTGCATCAATCTCATCATTCATTGATTGCCTTTACCCCTTGAATTTGACAACTTGGTGATAGTATGTAGATTCATACAGTGAATAAATTCAAAAAAAATTGTCTATGAGTTGAGAAATATGAGTCATACGACAGATATTTGCCAAAAGAAGAATGGACTTGTAGACTGTCTCAGTGTGAGTTATAAGGTTGGGATGAAAATCTTGTAAACAGAAAGGTGGACAATGTTTTCGTTGTGATCTCCTTTGGCTAAAAAGATGTTGTAGGCTATGGTACAACATGAATAGCAACTGTGTCATTAGTAATAGTATCGATAGAATCAATGGGATCAGCTAGGGACAAGTCTCGTGTGTCATCAGATGTTGAGAAAGGCCTTGTGTCATTCAAAGTAGAATCTAATGGTATGTTATCAGCATTAATAGAAGTTGATATCATGCAAGGCAAGATAATCTAACTTAAATTTTCATCATACACTTGTAGAGAAAGTGGTGTATTCCAAGTGAAAAGGAAATAGGCTCTAAAAAATAGGAACAACCAGAATGTGTGAGTGTTTGAAAGACCCTTAAATATCACACTGCACTAGTCAAAAAATTCATCAGTAACATTATTCATAGAAGGAAATGAAAGTTTTCATTGTTTTGCTAATGGACAGATATGACAGATAGCATGAATGCTAATAGAGTCAAATAAAACTGGCATATCTTTCATTCAAGTAATAGCAAATGATTTCATTCCAATGTTCTATCAGCAACTTTCACCTTCATCAATAATTTCAACTTTCTCTATCGTTCTCAATTTTAAATTGGCGGGAATCACAAAATGATCATTAGCAAAAGTTACCAAATAACGTTGACTTTTAAGCAGTGCACTAACCGATAACAGATTGTAAGCAAACTCTAGAATGTAAAGTACATCATATAATCACACATGGTTGTATTTGAACATCACCAATGACCTATAAGTGTAAATTGGGTTTGATTTGGAAACATCACTTTTGAACAATTGGCTTATGTGACTCAATGTGTCACAACCCATCCCAAGATCACTCCTTGCGACCATGAGGGGACATGACCGTTTAGATATTCAATGTGAATCTCTCCACGAGATAGCACACAAAACGCTTAGTGAGAAAAATACAAACATCAACTTTACGCGAGATGATAACTCATTTTAAAATAATAAAGGACTTCTTCGATTTCCAATAAAGAGTACATATTTAACAAGTACAAATGTAACACCCTGAATTCTAAGGTAATCAATTTTAATCAAATTGCTTTATTTTTAGGATTTTAAATTTTGTTGGGTGTTATTGTTATTACTTT
>JBBPDI010000009.1:7163386-7201068 GCA_037974545.1 Cucumis variabilis | reverse complement strand
ATTATTACAATAATAACACTTTATTAATAACGGTCAATAGATTATATTTACAATTTACGAGTTTTAGGACATAAATCTCAACAATTTGATTGTCATCCAATTATCACCTGATCGTCTCATTTTATTAACATTTAATTATCGATGACACTAGTTGTTATCTGATTGTTGTATGATTCCTGTCTATTTGATATCGATTATTATCTAATTGTGATGGATGATGATTTTTTAATTGATTGTTATTTGATATTCAATATTTTTAGCTGATTGTCAAGGATAATTGATTGTTGTTGAATACTATTTGATACTAGTTAATAATTCCATTTGCTATCTTATTGTTTTCTGCTTACTATTTGATAATTAATTCCAATGATAATGGTTGTTATCTTATTATTATATCACAATAAAGTGGTTAAATTATAAGTATAATAATTATTAGTGAAAAATGATTGCCAATGATACGTTCATGATTATTTGTCTTTGGAAACTAGTCTTCTTAGCTTTGTTTTATATTCAATATCATCAAACTAATACTTTTTTATCCTTCCATTTGGAAGTAAATAAAATGAAAATCCATTGACAATATTTGATAAAAAAGAAATTCTACTACTTATGCCTATTGTATAGACACATGTAAAGATGTAAGTAGCACAACTTTTCAATCTTCCATCTAACTCCTTTGTTAAACACTCACCAAATTTCTTTCTCTCATACCATACAGTCATACACAGACGAAAGAAAAGTTTTTAGTTGTTTCTCAATCTTCTCTTTCGATCACTCTCACATGAATTAACGCATACACATAAAAGGTGCAAAATCAAATAGAGAAAGGAAGAAGAAACTTCCCAGTAGTCTCCTCTGCTCACCACCATGTGATTCGTCTGATCTCTCTACTTATATTCTTCTAAATGAAAACAGTAGAATATAGTAATTTTTTTAATTCAATTAAATGATACATGGATGCAATTTCTCAAATAATAATATAAAAGACAAATCATTCCCTACATATTTTTAATTTGTTATTTTCTGACAGTTCATACACCCATTTTAAAGGTTTCAACTTTATCATTTACAATGTATAAATTTGAGTGTTTATTTAATTTCATTGATTTTGGTTCTTTTATTATAGAACTATGCTGCAAAAAGAGAAAAAAGTATGATAAAAATGGAAAATACATTTCGCTCAAAATGTTATACATACAAGTTGGCAATAAAGTGGCATATTCAGACATTTACTATAGGGACATGAATTTATACAAAGTAGAAGTTGAGCCCATTAAATTTTAGGTTTGTGTGTCTATGCATACTTTCTTTGAACTTTTAAAAAGTTGTGTACTAAGTTCATAGACTCTTTAATTTTTGTGTCTAAAGAAATGGTAAAATATTAACTTTTGCATCCAAAAAGACTTACACATTTTAAAAAATTATTATGTATGACAATAAAATATAATTTAAAATTTAAAATTCATACTTTAATTACTTTTATTTGTTTTTTTGGCATTTTCGAAATATAGAAAAAAGTTTGAAACTATTTACCAATATTATCGAATTCTCTCTAATCTATTTTTAACCATATGTAAAAATAATTTAAATTTAATTTTATGTTTTTATATCTTTCGAAAAATGGGCAATTATCAATGATTTGACTTAAGTGTCAATAATGCCCTGTTGTTCAAAATTGGTGTTCTAAAATTTGTGCACTTCCTCTCATACCTTTCAGATTACTGCTTAGCTAGTCTCATGATCAAATTTGTGCCCTTCCTGTCATACCTCTAGGATTACTGCTTCCTCTCATGCCATCGTGTTATGCATACTACGTCTTCGCCTTCGCGTACTGATCTTGGATCTTCTTCTGGTGGTTATGGTGATATTGGTGTGAATGGTTCTTGAAGTTTTCTTTAAGACAGACAAAAGAGGAGAATTGGCTAGTCTCTTTCTTGTCCATTTGGGTGTCAGTGGATATGTTGAAAACATTTTAAAGGCATTTCCGTTAGTGTTTTACACGTGTACTTGAGTTGAAGATAACACCTCAATCTCACTTTCACTAACTTTTACCTTTGCCTATAGCAGGTTTGAAGGCAATTCTTTTGAAGAATGAAGAACAACTTGATGGAAAGGAGATGGAGCTCACAGCCGAGGATACCAATACCTTGAGAAGAACAATTTTGTAGAAGCTATGGAGATTTAAACAAAATAACGAGAAGGAGAAAGATAGAGACACAAGCAATTGCGTGGTTCGGTCAAAGAGATCACCTACATCCACGGAGAAAACAGGAGCAACTTGATGTATTTTCTTGGAGAAGATTACAATAACCATATAAGTTATTTTTACTCTCAGAAAATCACTTCTCCGATTTTTAATCACCCTTTAAGAATCTGTCTACAAGCACCTTTTATTGTTGATATTTTCTTCAACTAAGAGGTTACAAAAAAAAAAAAAAACCCGTCAAAACTCCACCTTGAAAGAGAATCATTTCAATTTATTTTTCAGCTCCTTTCTTCTTTTCAGGTTTTACTCATGTTCTATAAAACCAATTAGTCCAAGGTACTTTTCGAACTTCATTCGGACACTGGTTTGTTCATCATATGGATGGCATTTTCTGAGGTGTGTACTTTTAGAACTTCCACTTCCCCCTTTTCTCTCTTCAGCACTTAACTTTTACTTAGGCTAAACAAAACTGAAAGCTATCACGATTATTTCCCAAAAACGAATCAACTCCCTAACCCACTAACAAATTTAGGTTGCAATTGTTCAAAAAAAAAAAAAAAAAGAAAAAAAAAGTTAATATTAAATTTAATATTATTTTGATTTTATTTAATTAGGTTGGAATTATTGGACCTTAATATTTGAAATATTTGATTTAAAGTTGATGGTTTTATGAAATTAGAATTAATTAAATATTTCTTGATTGAATATTTAATTAATTAGTAGAATTGGATTTTTGGTGCTGGTTGAATTTAATTAAATAATGAGGGTTTATTTAAGAGGCACTTGCAAAAATAGCAAAATAAATTATAATAATTATGTCCATAACATACATATTTTATTATTTGTGAAAATGGCAAAAACAAAGTTCAGCCCACACATCAAGAGGTAAAATGTCACAAATGTCCTCGTTACTAATATTCGTTTGATACACCTTATACACGTATGCTACACCTAATACCCTTTGATACATACCTGATACATTTGCTAGATACACTTGATGCACCTGATACTCTTTGAGACACTCGATACCTTTGATATGCACCTGAAACATTTTGATATACATTATAATACTCCTCGTTACACTTAATACCCTTATGCCTTGATACACTTGATTAGTTTGATACACTTAAATGCTTCACTTATAAGTTTGCTACACTTGATACACCACTAATAAACTTGTTAAGCTTTATTGGTACACTCAATAAATTTGATACGTTTGAAGTACATGATATGTTTGATATACTCGATGCATTGTAAATACACTTAGTGATCTTCATTTATACATTTAATTGATTAAATACACACTTGATATGCTTGAAGTCCTACTTATACAATTGATATACTATTGATATACACTTATAAACTTGATTCATATACTTGATAATGATTCACTTTACTGATATGCTTTGACAATATATTGTTGATATACTTGATAATGTTACACTGAGTAAATCATTCATATACTTAATAATACTATAATGAACTGCATAAAATTTAAAAAAAGGAAAATCTTGTAGTAAATATATTAACCAACTAATACATATAATATAAGTATTTTATAACATTGATATACAAAACTGAGAAAAAGTAAAATCAAAACAAAATCAATGTAAAAAAATAATACAAAATCATTTGCAATCAGATTCAACTCAAAATACACATGGTGGAAAGTAAAAAAAAAAATACAAATAAAGTTACTTCGATCAACAACCATTATATTCATATTGTAATTATTGTACCGTTAATATTCTAAAATCAAGATTAATATAGAAAGAATAAATAATTTTTCTTATATAAGAATAAATAAATAATTAGGTCCTTAAAGAGTGGGAGAATAAATACTTTTTCTCGTATAAGAATAAATAAATAATTAGGGCCTTAAAGAGTGGGAGAATAAATAAATAAATAATGAGTAAGACATTAAAAAGAGGAAGAGAAATAAGTTATTGAAGGGTAATTTAGGAATAATAACAAATTTAAGATGAAGAATATTTTTATAAGTGAAAATTTTGCCATATTTGCAAAATTCTAAGACAATGTGCTATATTTGTTATATCATATTCTCAAAATGCTACTTTATATAATTTTCCTTTATTTAATTAAATTGAATAGTATAAATTTTTGTTAAAGGTTTGATAATTATATGTATAGGTGGTCATATATATATATAATTATTATGGAAAAGAATAAAGATAGGGGACATTTTTAAAAATAGCACAATAAATTAATATTTACCAGCTATAATAAAATTTTTAAATTCTATCAATGAGAGAAATTGATAGACTTCTATCATTGACTATCAATGCCACTAATAGAAGGATATTGGTGTCTATCAAATGTTTGTTATTGATATAACCTGAAATTTTGCTATAGTTTATAAATATTTGACAAATTTGATATCTTTAAATTATTTGGGTGTTATATTAAGGAATTGGAGCTAAAATTTAATTATTGGGTTAAAATAATTCACGTTAGAATTTATGATATTTTAAAATAACTGATTTATTGAAAGAAATTTGGTTAATTAAAAGAATTGATGATTTGAGTTAATTTGGGATGTTAAAAAGAAACGTCAGTTTTGGTAGAATTGGAATTATATATATATGAATATGTACATTTAATTACGAATTTAGATTTTTAGTAGAATATGATATTAATTATTTGATTTTGTATAAATAACTAATATGAAAAATTAAAGTTAATTATATTATAAAATATAATTATAATTGTTAGAAAATAAGATAATTAATGACGAGAGACGATTGATTTGATTGGACGAGAAAAAATAATGTATTTAATTAGGGAGGGAATAATGATTTAAATAAATATATATGTTTATAAAGAATTATTATTATTAATGGTTATAAATGCTTAAAATTTTGTGCATTTAAGAAGTTGATTGAGAAAAGATAATTGAAATAAATATATATATATATATATATATATATTCTAAAAGAAAAAAAAATAATAATGATAGATATTATTATTACTGTTTGAGTTTATAAATAACATTGTAATGCTTAAATTGAAAAAAGAAGATTAAAGGTTCTTCATCTTCTTAACTAAGTTTATTATTGGAGTTCATTTTGGTTGCATGTCTTTAAAAACTCGTTTTGGCAAATCTTGAAGATTTAAATGAACGTTCAAACATGAATTTAAGAGTTTGCATGTATTTACTATTATGTATTGATGGTAGCTAAAATGCATAAATGGTGGTGTTAATGGTAACTGATATGCTTATGTTAATAATTATGCATGATATATTAATCACATGATTAAGGGCTTTATGATTGATATTCATGTCATGTTTATGATGTTGCTACATGCTATGAACTATGATGTTCTGTTAATTTTAACTATTAGGGTTGTACCTACATGGATGTCCCTTAGGATCACTACCTTCCACAGATTTATGACTTTGTGCATTGACCACTAGTTTGTCATGTTATGTTTATGCTTGGTCCAACGAGATCACTACAGTCCGATATCATAGGTGTTCCTTCAGGTTCAGTGATAGATGAGAGTGTTCCTTCAGGATCACTAGATTGTGTATGTTCCATCAGGCACACGATAGTTTTGGGTACCTCCTCGAGATCACTATGTAAGTAGTAAAAAATTGAGATGAAGATGTGATACACATTGCAATTATCATATTGATAATAAGAATTGTTTGACAATATCCAATCTTCTAATGCAATCACACAGTGATAAAAACAAAATGGAAGATAGAAAATAGTAAAGATCAAGTCGTAATTGATGACTATGAAGCTTCAATTACTAACAGGTGAACGAAAGGTGATGAAGATGGTGATCTGAGACAAAAATGACAGAGTTTTGGCTCTTGAGTGCGGGTGTGTTTCAAAACTATCTTCCTTGCGTTTTTCAATACTGGTATTTATAGGCCTACAGAAGCTAGCGTCCATTAAGTATGTTGTTTTGTAGAGGCTATTTGCTGCTTGTTAGGTTCACCCACGAACAAGAAAAGATGTGCCATATTTTATTCTCGGTTTCTTGTTCTTCCAAACAATGGATGATCCTCATGTTTTTCCGCCTCTTGTTCTTTTTTTTATACCACCAACTTTTAAGTAGTTTCATTTCACTTTAAGTAGTTTGATCAAATCCATCACCTTGCCTATAAGTTAGAATTTTTTAGAACTTAAACTGACAAATTATCCTTCTTTACTTTGAATCATACAATGGAAAGCACAAAAGGTTTTAGTTTCCATGACTTTGAGCTTTTAAACATATGAACTGATAGATAGCACCATTTTCTATTTTCTAAGTCTAATTGATGTGCTTTTTCATATTTCTTCTTAATTATCTTGAATATAGAGGAACAATAACTTGTATTTCTACAAGTTATCACACCCCTAAATTTAAGACAATAATTATCTTCAAACATTTATTCACAGTTTGAATGCGTCATTCCTAGAACTTACACCTAGCATGACTGTACCTCTCAAGATGCATTTTTACTGCAAGATTCATGTGATCAATGTATCACTTCAAAGTTAAGATAACTTACTATTTCACAGATTCAAATGCAAGCAAGCTTATCCCTAAGAAACCATTTTTGCAATGCCCATACATTACTATGCATTTATTTCAGGATTATGTTATGATTTCAAAAGGAAGGTGAGATATTGTGTTGTTTCCTCATTTATTTACTTCGATACGTAGGTGTTGCCATGCTGATCGAGAAATTATTAGTATTTTTATGAATTTGTTCCTTTTCATAGTTTCAATTCTTATCATCGCTTTACACATGCGAGCTATCCTCTTTTAATTAACCACTCTTATTTTCAAGTGTTGTTCACATAGTAGTGATGACATTGGAATTTTTGTCAAAATTTCATTTTTAATAGAGATCGGATGAAGTATATGATACACATAGAGTTTAGTTAGACAAATATCTTTTCCTTTTTAATTTTGAATGCATTAGCTAAAATCTCTTCTCACCCTCAAATTTTAGAGGGTAGCAAGGTCTTCATTGTTGAAACAGAGTTATATGATTATCTCAGAAAGTTTTCGAAGATGAGGTTTGAGGAAAAACTTGTTTGCATTATAAATTTCTGAAATGGTTTTAAGTATGAGTTTTTAAAATTGAGTTCAACATTTATCTAAGACTAGTCTCTTAGTTAGTTACAAAGTTTTCATCATTGAGGTCCTATTGGTCAACGCATCAAATAAAAGAAAATAACACCAAGCTAATAATTATTAAATGTAGTCAATGCACAAAAAAGGGAATAGAATTGCATCAATCAAACTTATCATTATGTAAGTCGTTTGAAATACACTGAATTTCACACTATGTACCCAAAGAAAGATTGATACATACAAAAAGAAGATAACCAAAAGAAGACACCCTCCCAAATTTTAATTGTCTGTCGCATTGTCGTCATCTTGGTGCGACAAGATTGCATCACCTGAAAATTGAAGTGGTTGGCAAAGACTTTTAAGGAATAATTTGAGCAGGAACTTGCTACACATACACATCATGCACATAATTCATTGATGCACAAAACTATTTATCTTGCCTCCAAACCTGTCACATTGTAAAGTCCCTATTTCTTCATGTCATAGTAAAATGTGTTCAAACTACTTTTTTTAGTTTGGTAATTTTCTCTGCTTGGTGAAGAATTAATTATTGCATCATGGTATGTTTATGAGTAAATGATGCAAGGTGTTTCACAAACGCCCCGTGCTGTTATTGGAAATTTGATGTTGCAACATCAACATATCTTGATTGGCCGGTAGAGATCAACTTAAGTTATTGACTTATAAGTTCTATGATCTTGCTACGAAGAAGATTTTTAACCTATCCATGTCCATGTTCCAATAATTCCAACTTGATTGAGGGATTCTTTGGTCAGAAAGTGTATTATTGGCTGGTAGAACTTTCCTTGTTTCACCTTGTGAGGCCCAAATCGTGAATCACCTTATGCCTATAAGACTACAAGCAAAAAATATGGCGTACACGATAAGAAGCACTGTGCAATAAAGAGACCATGGGAAGAATAACCCTCATTGTGAAGTGAGCTTACTTCACTAGAAAATAATGACATCATTGCCCACGTAAGAAAGTCGGTGAACAATTTGACCTTGCCATCCAATCTGAATCCAAGATAATATATGGCAAAGGCACGTGGTGTTTTGGTATTGGACCTCTTCTCGTCACCAGTAATGTTAATCATTCTAGCATGGGCAACCTCCACTAGAAAAAATTTATAAATACGGGAAATTTTAGCCATTTTAAAGGTTGTTCTTACCGTAAGCTCCATAAGAGAAAGATTAGAGGAATTCTGAGGTCTGTAGAGACTCAAGGTCAATTGAGTTTCAGCAAAAATTACGAGCAAGCCAAGGAAACTTTGGGTTAAAGGCCAAACGAACAAGCAAGCTAATTAATGAGTGGTTATTCTTAGTAAAAGGATTTCTAAAGTCTGTTGAATGAATCCTCATATGTACTTATTTTGAGATTTTGTTTATTTGTTTTTCTCCTTATGCTTTTTTATTTCCAAAATACATCTAAATTCTGCATGAATTGTACTTAGCATGTGTTGAAATGAAATGATCATACCTTGCATTAGAAATGAAGGCAAAATGATCTAAATGATGCATGTGGTGATAACCTTTATAAGAAAAGGGTTTTTAGTAAACGAATCTCTTGAAGAAAATGTATTTCAAAATATTCATTTGATCCTTGTGATTATGCATGACACATCATATATATCTAAATTATATTGTGATGTTCTTATTGTTATTTGAAAAGAGAAAACGATTGAGTTCTAAGGAATACATGGGACTTGATAGGAATTGCGAGATAAATTTGTGTACCCTATGCGTTATGAATACTCTATTTTTGTTGTGTGATCTAGAATGAATGCCCTATTCATGCCGTGTGATCTTGGATGAGATACCTCATACTTGCTATGTAAACTAGTATGAAATGACCCTTGCTTGCTGCGTGATCTGGCAAGAGAAGAGTTGTTATGGGTAGTGGATTTGACGAAACTTGCTAATTGCATTGCGTTTACTTCGCATGACTGCAACTTAGCAAAAGAGTGTGGTAAATGCTTGAGTCAAGATGAGGGTACAAAGAATTAATTAAATTTATGGAATAATTCTACGAATTGTTTATGTGGTATGTTGGAAGACACACGAAGCTAGATGACTTGTAATAATAAATTCAAAAAAGAATATGATCTAAACTTGCATGTTATTATGCTGCCTCAATTTGAATAATTGCCTATTTTGAATTATTTGAATATATTGAATAAAAGATCCCACTCACTAGATATTTTTCGTCTAACCTTCACTATAAAAAATTAGAATAATTTTGACGCCAGAAACAACGTCAGCGAAAGATGTGTCGGTGTTGACCACACTTTGGCGATGCAACATTGGTTGCGTCGGCGAAAAAATATTCCACGACACACAAAAACCAAACGTCGTGAAAAAGGTTAAAATTAAATTTAATATCTTCACTTTCTGCAACGCACAAGAATCAGATGTCGCAGAAAGTTTAAAATTAAATCTAGTATATTCACTTTTCGCGATGTACAAAATCCATACGTCGTGAAAAGATTAAAATTAAATTGAATATCTTTACTTTCTGCGACACACAAGAATAAGACGTCACAAAAACTTTAAAATTAAATTTAATATCTTTACTTTTCGCAATGCACAAGAACCAGACATCACGAAAAGTTTAAAATTAATTTAATATCTTCACTTTTTTGTGACACACAAGAATCAGACGTTGCAGAAAGTTTAAAATTAAATTTAATATCTTTACTTTCTGCGACGCACAAGAACTAGACGTCGCTGAAAGTTGAAAATTAAATTTAATATATTCACTTTCTATGACGCACAACAATAAGACATTGCGGAAAGTTTAAAATTAAATTTAATATCTTCAATTTCTGAAACTCACAAGAATCAGATGTCACGAAAAGTTTAAAATTAAATTTAATATTTTTACTTTCTGCGATGCACAAAAACCATAGGTCGCAAAAAGTTAAAAATTAAATTTAATATATTCACTTTCTGTGATGCACAACAATAAGACGTTGCAAAAAGTTTAAAATTAAATTTAATATCTTCACTTTCTGTGATGCATAAGAATCAGACGTCGCGAAAAGTTTAAAATTAAATTTAATATTTTTACTTTCAGCGACGCACAAGAACTAGACATCGCGGAAAGTTAAAAATTAAATTTAATATATTCACTTTTTGCGATACATAACAATAAGACGTCTAGAAATTTTCATATTAAATTTAATATCTTCACTTTCTACGACGCAGAAGAGCAAGACGTCGGGGAAAGTAAAAGTTATAAGTGTACGTATTGAAGTGACAATGGTCACCTTTTCGCGGCGTGTGGCAGGTGCACATTGGAGAATATTTAAATAATGAATTCATATTTAACCTTTCTGCAACGTTGGGGTTGCCCAACATTGGGGAAAGGGTCCTTTCTCGATGTTTTCGAAGACGTTAGGAAAAGTCCACTCTATTTCTTCCCCTTCAACACAGAACCGATTGCAAAAACAAAGGAGAAAATCAGTCGAGAGAGAGGGAGAGGAGGAGATTCGTGCTGCCGTCCGTCCATCTTTGCTGTTTCTGTTGTCACCGCTGGAAGTGTCCTCGTCCCCTTCTTTCTCTTCTGTCATTATTCCTCACTCTCCCTCTCTCCTTCCCTCTATTTTCTCCATGTTTTCCTTCTTCGAATTGCTCATCTCCCTCTCTCATTTCTTGTACTTTCTCTCTTTCCCTTCTCTGAATCTTCATCTCCTTCTCTCATTCCTTGTACCTTTTCTCTTTCCCTTCTCTAAATCGCTCATCTCCATCCCTTTTTATTTTCAATTTCATTCTCCAAAATCGATTAATCGCTTGTGAATAAAATAATTTAATTGCAACATTAACCATATCTGACAAGGACATAAATAAATGAAAGAATTTAGTGGGTTTCTTTTCATATATAAATAAAATAAATAATTAAAAAATATATATTTAAAGCCTTCCGCGATGCACACATCGCAGAAGCCTTCTGTAACCCTACCTCGCGAAAGTCATGAACGACGTGCTACAACATACGTTAGAGAAATTTTTCTCATCGTTGACATGAGCTGCATCCAAGAAAGTATCCCCGACTTGCTTTCCTCGACGTGCCTGCTGACGTTGTCTGCAACATTGCAGTAACCTTCTCCAATGTTAGTTAGGGTTTTCAGCAATGTATTGCTACGTCGGGATAAATCTTATTTCTTGTAGTGGTTTTAAATGTTTGTCTTATCTTTCCCCCTAAGTAGCGAAGAGCATTTAACATTTAACTTACTATCTTGATCGCCAACCATATCTCCTTAATCACATTGGTAGTGGCCATTGTTACCTCGTATATAGTGTAGAAGCTAGGCAAGTAAAGTTTAAATGTTGAATTGTATTTTGTTCCCTTAATAGAAACTTTGTATTCAATACCAAATGTAATCACTTATTTTGAAAATTAATGAAGTTGTCTCATTTTGTTCATGTTCGCCTTCAACTCTTAAAATTATTGGTTGTATTTATCTCCTCTTACTAGTCATTCAGCGCTTACCTCATGGGAGTTACGTGTTGAGGGTCTAGGCGACATGCCTCTCCTTAGTCACAAAGAGTGACTTTGAGGCGAAGCGTGACACACCATCTTCCACTATAATTAAGACTTTCATTTGTGAAGTCTCATTAACTCCTTGGTGGAGTGGGTCATCAATAATTAGAGAGTGAAGTGGACTGGGTTCTAAGTTGGTGGGATTTCTGAAAAGTGGGCTGGTAATGGTAGGGTGAGGCTAATGTCTTCTAAACCATCAATTCTACCAAAGTTATCAATTGAAAAATGGTATTCTTTCCTGAAGATGCGATGATCCCAAAGTTAGAATTTCATCCTCCTCCAAAGACATTATTTGTAGACGTCTCACTTTGTTCTCCTTTGTTGCTTTCCTTCTTTTGAGTAGGCTTCTTCCTTGGCTCCCGTTCATCTTCATCATGCCTCTTCCTCTTCCTTTTAGGCATCGACTTTTTCTTCAATGCCTTAGGTTGTTCCTTCTTAACAACCTCTTCTTTTCCTTTCTTCTTTGCCTCATCTACCGCATTCTATTTTTTCTTCTTTTGCTTCTCCCACTTTTTTTTTTTCACATCTTATTAGCTACTTTACAGCCAGACTATGATGCTCTTCCTTTCTTTGCCTTTTCTTTTTCCATATCGCTATGCTTATTTAACTCATCTTCAAGGACATTCGCTATTGCCTCAAGTCTCTTTTCTTTTTTTTCACTACAAAAGTTTGATCTTTCTTGACACACACAAATTTTAATTTCTTGATGGTCATGGCGAAGAACCATCAAGAAAAATATTTTTCTTAATACAATGTTTATCTTGACCGTCATGTATGTCAAGAAAGTCTCCTTATTTTGTTGAAGAAATACAAAAAAACGTAAAAGTGTGGATTCTTGATTTTCTTGATGGACAAAGTTCTCTTAGTTTAATTGATGGTCGACAAACGTCAAGAAAACTATTTCTTGATGGACAATAAACATCAACGATAATATATTAGTTGATTGTCAATATCCATCAAGTTATTTAGGTTTTCTTGATGGACGAAACCCATCAAGGGATGAATTTTCTTGATTTGCAATGGTCATCATCGAGAAACAAATTAATATATTTGTTTTAGATTTCATGATGGGTTTAGAATTTTCTTGATATGTCTAGGGTTTCTTGATGGACAAAGACCAAAAAAAGATCATGGGCAAGGTCCATCAAGAAAAATGATATCTTGATGGGCATTTCTCATTAAGAAAAAAAAATTATAATTTTGAGTTTATGATAAGATCATGTGCAAGACCCATCAAGAAAAAAACTATTTTTCATGAAGCACAAAATTTAAACCCTCATTAACGGACTCATAAAACACGATATTCATTAATAATATTCTTAAATATTTACTATTTTTTTCAATTTGCAAGGTGTTGGAAATTGAAGTTGGAGACAAGGTTTTACTTCAATTGTTACCTTGAAAAGGTGTAATTAGATCTGGGAAGAAAGAAAAACTAAGTCCAAGGTATACCTTATTAAATTCTAGCACGCATAGGACCAATGGCTTATAAATGGAGGTTGTCTGTGGAGTTGTCTAAAATTCGTAATGTTTTTCATATTTTCATGTTGTGAAAGTATGTTTTAGACACCTTTCATATACTTCAAGAGCAAGCCATAGAGATAGAAGAATACTTGACTTACGATGAAAGACCTTTGCATGTGTAGGATAAAAAGGAACAAGTGTTGCGAACAAAGGTTTTCTCCATGCTCAAGGTTTTATAAAATAATTATGTCGTTGAGGAAGCCACTTGGGAAAGTGAAGAATTGATGAAGACTAAGTACCCTAAAATCTTCATTTAAGTTTATTGAATTTCTAGGAGGAAATTTTAATAAGAGGGTAGTAGTCGTAAGACCTTGATTGCATTCTAAAATTGTGTTAAAACCACACGCAATGGGAGTTGGTTGCATTGAGGTTGCATACAATGGGAGTTGGTGACTAAAAGTGTTGCGAAGCAACTTGTGTAAGGCGTTCTAACTACGCAATAAGAAAGAGTTATACGTTGAGGTAAGAGGCGTTGTGAGCTTCCTTCATTGTGAAGTAGCTGACATCATAAGGTTGACAAGCTGATTTAACTGTCAGCCACTAAGTTCAGGATAAGAGTGGCAAGAGCCACATGGTGTTTTAAGATTGAATGATCCTCATCGTTGGGTAGAGGCCATCACTCTAGCTTGGGAATCTCCTCCAAAAAAGCTTATAAAGGGGAAGTTTGACAAGTATGAAGCTTATAAATTATTTCTTGAGTTCAATGATTTCCATTATGTTTATGAAAATTTTAAAATGGATTTGGTTTACAAATGATTCAAGTTTGGAAGTGAATTTGAATGGTTGTTGCAAAATGATTTTCGCACCCTATGTGATGAAATACCTCACATTTGCTTTATGTTCTAGTGTGGGATGCCTTATTTTTGTTGTGTGATCTAGAATAGGATGTCTCATACTTGTTGTTTGATTTGGTATGAGATGCCTTATATATACTGTGTGTTCTGGTATAAGATGTCCTTTGCATGTTATATGTTCTTGCATTAGAAGATGCGTTATGCGTAATGGAATTGATAAAAAATTGATGTTTGCATTGAGATTACTTTACATAGTCGTAATTCAACAATAAGAATGTGTTGACACTTAAGTTGAGGAGGGCACAAGAGATGATATTTTTTATGCATTATGCTTTATACTGAAATGGCTTTGCATGCATTTTGTGGAAGTGTTTTCCTATGCGATGTGATTTTATGATGAAATAAGTTTACAAGGAAATTGTTCCTACAAATATTTGCCAATTTTATTTGAATCATCTAACGTAGCGAAATGATTAAATTTGAACTCACACTTTAAGTAAAACACATATTTATTTGTATCGCATAGTATTTACGAAAAGGACTTTGCAACGCGTTACAGTGAGAATATATTTTACTAAATGTGTTGATGAAGTTATTTCACTTGCCTCCATCATGTTTACCTACCTCTTCACATCATTGATTAAGGTGAAAGGGAAGAGAGCAAGGCAAGCTCATCTTGTGATATGCCAGATAGGTGAAATAACATATCACATAGAAACTCTTGATGTGGTTAAGTGGGTCTTTACCTAGGTATTGCTCAAATTGGTCGACAGTTTGAATCATTTGAAGCATGACCGACTTCATTTTAAATTTGGCATTATTTCCAAAAAGGTAGGGTATGGAATGCTTGGATTGAAGTCATATTGAAGTCATACAGGTTTGGTGAAGTGTATTCTCTAATGGGTCGATTCACATTGTGGGCTATTAGAATGGGATGTGTGTTTGTTGGGGCAACATTGGGGTTCAGAGGGAATTAGGGTTAAGAGGTAGTTATTGATTGTTCATAGTGTTTATTCCTTCTTGTTATTGTCTCCTCTACCTTTTTTCTCTTTTTAAATGTCAAAAAGTTTGCTCGATTTCTAGGTCAAATTTGAATTTAGAATTGTCTCTTGCCTTCATAAACTTGTGGTGTGCTCTTTAATTAAGCACACGATTTAACAAAAACTGAGCTTCTGCACAAAATGAAAACGCACATTAAATCATAGGTAATAAAAAAGTTTCCTAACAATGACGCCAAAAACTTGCTTGATTGTGTATATAAGCATTTAAAAATCATGTGATCATGAATATGGAGTTGTAGGTATACTTATGTGACTTAAGCCAGATGATCGACTAAACCAAGGTCATGTGATAAAAAAGGCAGACATTAGCTTATGCGGTTGCTTAATTCTAATGATTTATGATTGGAGTAGAAGTTTTTTTTTCTTTTGCAAAGCAAAAAAAGAGACATTTCCTGAGTAAGTCAGAGTCAAACTCAGGGAACTTAAGATGCTTTTGATTATAACGCGTAGTTGGATTTTATGCAGTGTCTATACAGTATTCAATACTTATAGTACTGGCTAACGTTCCGACTATCTAAACTATGTGTGAGGTGACCAAGAGGGTATGGATATGGATAATATGCATGCAATTCTATTTAGTTTAATTAGGTGAGATTAATGAAGGAATGTTTAATGTAAAGTGATGTGGTACAAAGCCTAAGTGGTTCATTGGGATGACATAAAACAACTACCAATTTCATAATTAAGGTGAGCTTCCTTTTGACGCCCTTCATCATATTTGATCACCTTTTTATGTAAATACTTAAGGTTGCTATGTGTTTCATATCTAATCTAATAGATCGTATTATCTACAATCTATCTTATATTAAGGTGGGGTACCTCTCGATGCCTTGTGGGCACACACATGCATTTATGATATGTATGTTAATGACGAAGTTAGTGAAGTGAATGTATTTCTATGATCCCCTTCACCGCCTATTTGGCCAAGTCTTGATTATTACTTTCTTAAGTAATAACAACCAACGCTTCATTCCTTCTTTCAAATGGAATGATGCGCTGAATGCAGGTGGCTAAACAAGTTAGGTAATACAAACTTCCAGATTCCCTATAAACTACTCCTATACTTTGTGCTCATCACAATTGCAAAGAACACGTATAGGTGATAAATAAAGAAATGGGAGAATGATAACAACAATGTTCTGCATTCATTAATAAAACTCTAGGCCTTTTGGCTAGTGGGTTTAAGTCACAAATACAAAACAAAGAGAGATTATAAGTGATGGGAGAACAAAATGAGTCATGCCTCATAACACAATCTCTTGTGATTTCTCACTCTAAGCTCTTGCCTAAAGTGGAGAAGAAAGGTAGGGATGAGTTTTAGCTCGTTTTCACCAAATTCTCGCATAGACGTAAATGAAAGAGGTAAATTGGTATTTATTGGCTTGAATTGATGGGACACGATATGGGGTACCATATCTTCTAATTTGTTATCACTGCTATACGGTGCCGTGGTGTCTTTTAATTTCATTCTTTATCTGACAATCTCACAAATCGATTTTTTTTTCTAGTGATTCAAATATCGCCCAGCGTTATTCTCTTGATCATCGACTAGTTGGTTAACACGAGCATAGGTTGCCTAATGTACTTTTTCATTTTATGAATCTATTTCTTTTCACTAGAAACTTGCATTAAGACAATAAAAAGTACTGTGAAAAGCAGACAATTTATCTTTTGCTACATGCATAACACAGTTTCTCTATTTCAACCTATTTTGTCACATGTTATCTTCCTTTATATCACATAAAAACCACACCATTCCACATAAAATACCATAATAACTTGTATTCCTACAAGTTATCACGTACAAACCTACAAATAAAATATTCAAATTGCTAGACACGTCAATTTTTTCGTAAAATATATCATTTAAATGATTAACTATACATAGAGAAGTTGAATAATTGAAAGAGAAATTTCTTAAATTTTCTCATAGAAACGAAATAATGAACTACCAAATTATATCCATATATAAAGTCTGAATCTAAATATTCGAATTCCATGATGTCATTTTAATATATTTCTTTTATAAAAGTAATGGTAATGATAACATAAGAATAATGATAATAAAAGATTGTGGTGAGCAACAAAATCCATGATGTCATTTTCACTCACTTGTGGTAGATTTATGTAACCTTTCTTTTTTTCGTTTGGTTTTTGCTCCTTTGTTTTGTTTAAAAAACAACAGATTTCTACCACACACTACTTTTAGGCATATGTTTCATGAGAAACTTAACAAGAGAGAAAATCCGTAAATGTGATTGGCAAAAGTTCATCCACTATATTTGAAACACGAATATCTCATTTTAAAAAAAAAATTCTTATGGCTGCTTTTTATCAACCAAAGACTTTATAGTCAACGTACTTCATCCATGATGAAAAATGTGCTTAAATTATGTTCTCCATTAAAGACAAAGCAAGACAATAAAACAACTACCACAACTATTTAATTTAAGCGATTTTTAAAAATATATAACAAATTGACAAAATATTTATACTGTATAAAACAATTTCGAAAATAGAAAAAGTCAACAAAAAAATACAAAAAGTACTCACAGACCCACAATGGTAAATTATGATCGTTTAGATTTAGCTATTGTTTGCTACATGATCGTTTAGATTTGGTAACCAATTTTTTTTTCAAGAATCTTTGTTTAGATTTGCTATACGATTTGTTTAGATTTGATCATTTAAATTTGGGTAGCCAAATTTTCTAAATATTTTGATTGCTTAGATTTGATCGTTTAAATTTGGGTAGCCAAATCTTCTAAATGTTTTGATTTTTATATTTTATCATTTAAATTTGGGTAGTCAAATCTAAACTATTATTTTTTCAAGATTCTTTGGTACACCATACACGATTGTTTAGATTTGACTATTCCTTGCTAAATTTAGATTTGGTTATTCTTGGCATGATTGTTTAGATTTAATCATGATTTGATCATTTAAATTTAGAAAGCCAAATCTAAACGATTTTTTTAAAGATTCTTTCTACACGATCGTTTAGATTTGGCTACCCAATATCCCAACAATTTTTTTCACAATCTTTTATATTTGGCACATGATCTTAAACAATTCCGTTTAAAAAAAATAGGTATTTTATTTTTGATACACGATCTTGAACCAAATAACAGTTTAAAAAAAGGTTATAGAAGAAGAAGAGAAAAAGACATGAAAGAAAGAAGATGGAAATAAAGGATAAACCTGAAATACTTTAAGAAATAACCGACTTGATGAACTTTTTGATTTTGTTATATGTGCCGTAATTAATAGTCTAGTGTCTTGTTATATTTACATTAACCAATTCATAATTGAAATTAAAAATCAAAAACTAAATAATTAATCCTATGACCATTTAAATTGTCAATAATATATTCTAACATATTAGATTCCATTCATAAATTGTTAATAGCTACGGGATGACTTTTTGTCTTCCTCATTCAAAACTCTGAATGCTGCTCTTAGTGGAAGATATCTCTCTATATAAGATTTAAGAAAAGACCGAGTTCGTATTATTTTGGTACATTGGAGATTATAGACTCCTAAGCTCTCTTTATATACTAGTTTAATAATATTAGAGTTTCTATTAAACCTTAATCAATCTAGAAATGAGTTTTTATCCATTTGGTTCATACTTAATTAGATATGTAGAACCTTAATTAAATATTATCTATAATAGGGCTCAATCTAATAAAATAACCAATATATTAATCTACATATACATGACTCATTAATTAAAGATATGTATAACACTTATTAGGAGGTACCACGAAATGTCTTCCCCCACCCACCTACTCTAAAAGTTTCTCACGCTGAAACCTCTCTCCCTCTCCTTCACGCTGATGCCGATGCCAATGCTGATGCCTTATTCTACCGCTGATCATTGAGCCACCTCCACTTGTCTAGCATCAGTCGTCAAGCACAACCGTTATCAGTTGTTCGTCTTGTGCCAACCCTGTTAGTGGCTTTTAAACTCTCCAGCTGCCAGATTTGTTCAACCACACACCGAACCACCGCAGCCCAACCCTCAAGCACCACGTTGGTTGCTACTCCATGTCGTGCTGGCCATTGCTAACGTTGCCAAATCTAGAAGTTGAGGTCAGTTTTGGACTGAAGATTTATACTATGCATTAGTCTTTGGTTTCAAATGACTAGTTTCTATCACGTTTTGGTGTTAGATTGAAGAGTAGTGGTGTTGTTTAGCTGATGTCTAGCGGGTTCAATAAGTTTTTTTGTCAAAATTTTGGTGATTAGTAAATGTAAGCATTTTTAAGTTGTGAAATAGAGTTCTAGGTAAAGATTTGCTTATGTTAGTTGTATGTTTTGAAGAGTTTTAACTACCCATTAAGTTTTGAATTTCATTTTGCAATACCTATTATATTTTGTTGTTGGATTTGGAGTCTTTGGAGATTTTATACACTGTTCAGCAGTTGAGAAGCTAAAACTTGGGCGTTTTGGCACAACTTGGATAGGTTCTAAACTTGTTTGAGTGGGTCTTGAGTACCCATTGAGTTTCAATGTTATTATTGAACAACCCATAGTTTTTGGATGTTAGGATTCAGTTGTTGAAGGCCATTAGAGAATTGTTCATTGAAGTTAAGGTTACTTTACTAAGTACTTGGTAAGTTTGGAGTAATTTCGTTGAGTTTTCTTTGAGTGCTTAAATGTTCTTTAAGTTTAAGCATTTGGATAGAATTGTCCATGTTACTCGAGTCTATCATTTGAATGTTAGAGGTCAAAAAGGAGCTTTTCGTTAACTTTGAAGTTGTTTGGGTGTTACTTGTATAAGGTCTAAAGTACAAAGTGGTTTAGGTGATCAGAAAGTGCTTAAATTTTTTTTGACTCATGTCAATATAATTGATCGAAATCCCAAAAATCCATGTTAGTTGAGAAAAAAAACGTATGGAATCAAAGACTCGCTAAGATTTGACTTAAGTTGGGTGCTTATGGTGTTAAGAGTTTAAGTTTGAAGCTAAGGGTTCAAAAGTGTAATTTTAGCTTAAATTAAAGTATGTAGGGATTGATATAAGTTAATAATGGAAACGACAATTGAAGTCCTTGGAATGCAAATAGCTTGAATGTTAATAATGAAGTGTTTTGGAATTTGTTGTGGCGTCTTGCGATGTAATGATAACTAAGAGGTCTTAATCTTTTTATCAGGCCAAACCGAAGTGGGGAAAGTGTATCATCCTAGGAGATCAAGTTTTTTTTTTTTTTTTGTGAGTGGCTCATTTTCAAGCTTTCTTTATACTTACATATGTTGTCTTATGATATCGTTGAGAAACTACACGACTTCAACTTTTTATAACTATGTTTTCATTTATGTTTAAATGATGAAATTTTGATTGTACATGATATTTTTAATAATGGTTATCTGATGTTTACGATGAATGTGAAGGTGGTTTCCCTAAGGCTACGTGAATGTGTTTTCGTAACGCCACCTATGGTTGTTAGGAGGTTCAGAGGCTAAAAGAGGTCGTGACTGGAGATCCGAGGACCTGAGCTTAGGTGAAGATACGGATAGAGGATTCTGATATGGCTTTAAGCCTAGTTTAATCTAGGATAGGTGACTCTATGTGCACATAGGCGTTATTGGATGTTGTTACTGTGGTAGGTGCCAAGTATGTGTGAGCTCTATTTGGCCACGTGTTTCCTTTTGGATATGGATCACGTGTGAGCTATTTCGAATCGTGCATTTGTATGCTATCATGGTCGGGTTGGATGGAGGTTACTATCATGGCGCGGGTACTAAATATGCGTGAGCTAGTTATGGCCGCATGATTCTTTGATCATGTGTGAGCTATTCTTTGTCGTATATTTAGGAACCTTGCCATGGTTGGATTGGCTACAGGTTCGTTGGCTTGACTTGTGCGTTATAGTATTATTTGATGACAACGATGTTAATTTATTATTTCACTATCGATACATATTTACACATTTTTAAGCATGTTTTACAAGCTTTACATCTAAAAAATTGTCACTCACTGAGTTCTGGCTCACATTTTCAATGTTTTCTCCCCTCCTTAGGTGGCGATCAAGGACCAAGCCATCATTGAGCTCCTCGTCATGGATTGTAGATTATCATTATTTTTGTATGTATTATCGTAAGTTTTGTGTTGTTTAATGGGGTAGTTAGAAGTAACGAGGGTCATGCTATGGATACATGTTTTGAGAGTTTTAATAGTGGGTTGGAATTCTTTTATAACTAAATATCTAGTTGGCTATAAATTCTGCTTGAAACTCTTGAATATTTAAGATGAGTGTGTGGTGAGACACATTTAATATGTTGTTGAATATGAAGCTGGTATTAATGCATAGAAGTGAAAATTATTTCTCTTTTCAGGTTTGGCTACCTCAAATTTTAGGAGAGATACTGCCAAAATTTTTGTAAATTTCTTAATACGTGTTTTATAGAAGTAAGTTGGAAAATGTTGTTTTCAAAAGTGTTTTATCATGCCACAATTTAGGTTAGAGAGAAAAACCAAGAAGGAAAGAGAGTTATAAATATCTAGAAGAAAAACAGTTTTCTTTAACAAATTCATCAAGAAAAGAAAGCCAAGGCTTTTGCTTTGCAAAAAGAAAAAAGTTTCTCTCAACTAACTCTAAACATTTTTCCATCCTAATTGGTTCTCACAAACCAATCTCATCCCAGAGGATATCAAGGTCTCCGACGGGTGGTGTCCTAATTTAGTGGTTTGTAGATTCAGAGACGTCAACAAAAGTAAGTTCTCTGTATCTTTTAAATTAAAAGCATGGTTAGTTTTTTATTTAGAATTTTATTTCTAATTTTTTTCTAATGTACTAGTATTTTAAGATTCCCAAATTAATTTGAGGAATGGTTCTGTAAAATTTTTCGTTGTCATAGGACTTTTATCCATTCACCTACGACTTGAATTCTTTGTATTTTTCATACGTATATAACTTTTCAATTCAATATTCCTTTGTTTTCCATAAGTCAACTCGTTATTCGTAGCTGAAGTAGATGTTAAGCAATTGATAAGAAGAGTTTCTTATAAGTCTTATCTTTTTAGTTGAGCTATTTGCATTGCCTGGCCAGTGTTATGTGCTAACTACCAGAAAGGAAAAGTAGCTAAAACCTAATTAACGTGTGTGAGGAGTTCCATCTCCTCTCACGAGATTGTTTCCAACATTTGTATCCCGAAAGGAGAAAATATGTAGAAAGTGGGTACCGAAAGGTAGCAGTCCTTAATACCGAAATACTATATGGTTCATAAATGAAGGGATAAAAGCCCATTTCAGCGGAAGATTTTATAAAATCATTCCTCAAATTAATTTGGGAATTTTAAAATCTCGATACATTGACAAAATAATGTAGAAACTAATTTTTTTATTATAACTTAAAGTCTAAGTATGCTTTCTAATTATAGAATAGAGAAAGAAAAACTTACTTAGTTTGATGTCTCTAATTCTACTAAATCTCCAAATTTGGAGACACCAATAGTTGGAGACATTGAGATTGGTTTTGTGGTAACCAATTAAGATGAGAAAATTTTTAAAGAGAAACTATTTTGCAGAAAAGCAAAATTATTAGTTCTATTTTTTATTAAGAAAATCTATTTTTTTTTTTTTTTTTACATATTTATAACTCTCTTTCCTTCATGGAGTAGGAAAAGGAGTAGGAGAAGATCATGAGATTCTATTAATTTTAAAAAATATTAAATTAAAAGAAATTTCAAATCAACTAATGAATTAACAATTAATCAATTAATTAATATTTCATTTAAATTATATTTAATGAATATCTCTTCAATATCATATAGTTTTAAATTAATTAATTAAATCAATTTTAATTAAATTAAATAAAACAAAACTATTAATTAATTCTCTAATTAATTAAGGAGAAATTTTAAAAGTAGTAAATTTTACAAAATATTTACAACCTATAGCAAATTCTATCATTGATAGTCATTGATATGCTATAGTAATAGAAGACTATCAGTGATAGAATCCAAAATTTTGCTATACCTTGTAAATATTTTAATTTATTTTTTTATTTTTAAAAATGTTCCATTAATTAATAGCTAAATTAAATATGTTATATTTAACTTAATATTTGAATCATATTCAAATATAAATCTCTCATAACTAATAATTTTAATATGAATCCAATTTACATTAAATTAATTTTGAATCATATCCAAAATTAAATTTATATGATAAAGTTTGATTAAGATATAAACATTATATTATAATGTATCACCATACATTATACTAATTTCTAAAGTAAATTTGAACATTTCAATTTACAACCAATATAAATAAATCTCATTACCCTGTACTAGCTAGGAAGAGGACCTAATGGATCTACTGATCAGAAGCTACGATGATATAAGATTAATTGGCTAAACTCATTAACCACATTAATCAATATTCGTTAACTGTGTGTACACTCCACTAAAGACTAACAGTTGAACTTTTCTTTATTAGATATATTTCTGTGTCCACAGATATAGACCAATAACAGTAAGTTAGTCCTTCACGAGTATTCGTAACATCAACTGGATCAAATTACCATTTTACCCCTGGATTACCTTTAGTCCTTAAAAACTAGTGCTTCTCTAATGAACAACCTGTTTATGGATTAACAAATAAACAAAAACTTGTCTCGTGCCATAGAGAGGGTAGGACCCTTTGTTCAAGTCTCGGAGATACCATTTAAAGAAACACTCATCTATTTACACTAAAGTCGAGAATGAGTGAATTCCATCTTGTGTGATTATGTTTCCAACTTCCCACTCAATCTTATCCTCAAAATGATAAGCATATTGAGTCGGTAATCTGGTTACTCTCACGTGTACAAATCAAAGGACAATCCCTCACAAATAAGAGTTCATAATACAATCAGAATTCAGATAAATTTACCTAGGTCATCCTAATAAAATACAAATCTAACTAGTTAATGGAGTTACATCTAGTGGTTACTATTTTGTGGTTCGATCTTATACAAAGTCATTGCATAGGATACCCTTACTCGCATGTAACCTACACGAACGCGTTGGATCATTGCGTTTGTATCAAATATAAAGTGAGTTGTATTCATAGTGTTACCAGGATAAGGTGCGCAACCTTATCCCTATACTACAGACCCTTTAAGTTGATCTCAAACATTTATCCCTGTATGCCTCTAAATTCTATTCAAGACTCATCAAACAGCTTACGATGTTGGTTTGGATTCGAGTTATTAAGACAAAACTAATAATATAATCAATAAGATTTATTGAAAATACAATAGTAACACTTTATTAATAACGATCAATGGATTATGTTTACAGTCTACGAATTTTAGGACATAAATTCCAACCATAAATAGTTCCTTCTAGATAAGTCATATGGATCTCCAAAAATAGCCATGTGTGGTATATAACGACTTCGAGAGAAGCATGCCTTAATCATAAGTATTGTTAGTGAGTTAAATCACATCAAGGTCATCTCATCACCTATCTACGTTGGTAATATGTAGACATTTCTGCGTCCATTTCTTTATTACAAGTTACATCGCATTACCATGCCAGTTTCTTATCTCCTCTTTACAGACTCTCGCCGCTTAGTTTAGCAATTCTTACATTCATTATTCCTTAATTCTTTCAATTCGCCCAATTGATGAGTAACATCCTAGAACTAATGTCTTGAAATAATTTCTAGTGTTCGACCCTGGATCACCAGGTAAACCTACTATATCGTTTGCACTTGGAAAGCAGTAAAAATGTAACGATCCAACTTTTCAAATTAAGTCGAAGTTATTATTTCAAACAAAAACACTTTGGTTAACATAAAATAGACACAGTAAACTTTTATTTGAAATAATAAAGAGAGCCAAAGAAGCTTAATTAGGACTCTAATTTAAACAAAATAAAAATTTTAAAATATCATTTTAAATCACTTAGAAACAAATCGTTCTAAACATGAAACTCATTTTTAAATCCTAAAAACTAGAAAATAGTAAAAACACTAACCAAAAGCAATTTTGAAAGAAAGTTTTCCTATGGCGATCACGTGTCCTACTTGTCCCTTGTCAGTCTACCTCTTTTATCACCTTTGCATGAAAAGTTAAACATAAATGGTGAGTATAAATATACCCAGTAAGAAACCTACTACCGGTCTCGTTAAGGTGAAAAACTGGTAACTTCCTATTGGAAGGTACCCTGCATCGTAACAGTCTTGTGATCCCATAGGATGCACATATCAATCTAATGCCCACAAAGAATGCACATATAAATTTAGAGCTCCCGAAGGATGCATAACAAATGGTGATCCCAAGGGACACCTACAAGGCACACTACCCCATAGATAAAGATAACAATTACCCCTCAATCCATTCTAACAGTTCATAACAATCACATCAAAGCACAATGAAAACTATCGACATTTCTCATTTTCTACATATCGCCAGTCAAAACAAACACTAGTACACATCACAGTTCAATCAACCATACTAGACATCACTTTTACATCTACTTATCAGTCAACCCCATCTCAGTTCAGTAAAATCCATACAGTCATTAGTCATCATATTTAAATTTACATATCAGTCAACTCATCTCAGTTCAGTAAAAATCCATATTATTAATACGTTCTAAATTCATTATAGAGTCCAGTAGTAGGAATCCCTTACCTAAATTTTTATGCAAGTTCCTTGATCGAAGTAGCTCCAATTTAAGCCAAATCCTAAACATAAGTACACAGAGAAATCAATATTTTTCCAAATAATTTCCTTTCACCCAAATGTGAATTTGACACTTACCCACGCCAATGGGAATTGAACCCAAATCAAACCTATTGAAAATTCAAGGATTTGCTTGCTAACTTACAACAGTACCTTCAAGAAACGTTAATCCAACCATTTAAACCAACATCACAACTCAATATATTTATAATGCAGAACCATGAAACCCACAAATTTTATCCTTACCATCACTACAATAGCTCACAACAAGGTAAAGGCAGTAACTTCAAATAGATGGAATCGTACGTGCAAAAATAGATCTAAACGACTAGCTTAGAGAAATTGTGTGACAATGCTTCATGAACGGAGGCAGCACGCGTGCTCAACTCAGATCCAAGTGACGCAAGGCTTCAACTGGGCTTCAACGAACGGAAGCGACTCAGCTTGCACAAGGCGGTGGCAAACAAAGATACAGAGATGAAGGACTTCATGATGCACGGCTGTTGGATACGATGCGACTGAAATCTGAATGATGACAAGCTCCGACTGGGTTACGACTTCGACAAAAAATAGAGACAATATGCGGTGAAGGCATGACCAGTCGACGTGGGCTACTGGTGAAGATAACTATGAAGTTCGTTAGAGAAGGAAAGGAGAAAAGAGATGGTGGTCGGCGACTGTAGAATAATGAAGAAGAAGAAGAGATGAAAAATGGAGGACGACGGGTTAAAGACACACAAAGAAGAATATGAATAGTGAATGAAGGGATGAGGGCACGTGAATCAAAGCTCCCTATTTACTTTTTTTCTTCTTTTTATAATAATAATAATAATAATAATAATATCCAAATATCAATATTATCTTATTACTAATATTATTAATTCATTTTCTTTCCTTTTTCTTTTCCTTTATAACAAAATCTTCCACTCTACACACTTAAAATCCAACAAAATAACCCAAAATATTCTTTATACCCAAATAAAACAAGATATTTATGCTTGGGAGAAACACCTCAATTTTCTAAGGCGTTACAAAGAAAACTTGGATTCAACGATGACTTGGATTTCACGTGATAAAGAGGAACATAGTAAGCACGTCGCATGCAATACATAAAGACATGGTGAGCACATTACATGCAATGAACCTACTTAGTGACATATTACAATTGCAATATACAGATGTTAGATTACTAAGACTAAGTCCCAACTAACACACCATCGTTGCACCTCAACCAACAAGAAACGACAAACATGTTTTAGGAGTTATTAAACCAAGCACGTCATGAGCTATACCCCAACTGTTCAAAATTTTCATCCCTAAATTTTTTTGTTATGTTGTGTACATGAGGTTCTCAACGGTTGGAGCAACAAGTCATTCTATTGTTAAAGATATTAAAACATGTGTTTCCAATGTGTAGTACCAATACCACTAGCTTATTCTATGAGGCCAAATGAAAATTGTGTGACTTGGGTTGAGGATACGAGACTATTCATTCTTGTAAGTATGATCGTGTATTGTACTAGGAGTTTGAGGATTTACAACATTGTCCAATTTGTTGTAAGTCCCAATACAAGGTTAGTCCTAACTGAGGAAAAAAATTTTCGCACAAGGTATTATGGCACTTTTCTTTGATACCAAGATTACAGCAATTGTTTGTATCGCAAGAGGGCTCATCTAACATTAGATGACATAAGGATAAACTAGTCGAAATAGAGGATTACTTGAGACATCCAACTGATGCAGAGGGATGAAAGAATTTTGATTGTGATTTTTCTGAGTTTGCTTCAAATCCACAAAACGTTTGTTTGGGATTAGTTTCTGATGCGTACAATCTGTTTGGGTATATGAGTACCTCGTACAATATGTGGTCTATAGTGTTAATTTCTTACAATTTGCCTCCTTGGAAATGTATGAAAGAAATCAACTTCTTCATGTCATTGCTAATACCTAATTCAAGATCTCCCTGTAGGTTAATTGATGTTTACCTCCAATCATTGATTGAGGAATTGAAAAAGTTATGGAGTCTTGGTGTTCGTATGTACGATTCTCTTATCGATCAACTTTTTCAGTTGTATGCAGCTTTGTTATGGATGATAAATAACTTTTTGGCGTATGGTGACTTATTTAGATGGAGTACAAAAGGGTATCAGGCATGTCCCATATGCATGAGAGATAAATCATCATTTGGGATAAGAGAAAAATAGCTTTCATGAGACACCGATGTTATCTTCCAGATAACCACATTTGAGATAGAAATAAGCAACTGATGAAACTGTAGAGCGTAGACATCCTCCAGTTGTATTGAATGGACATGATTTCATGGAACAACTAGATTCGTTGGAGTTTCTAGTAATCAGTAAACATCCATGGGTGAAAGATAAGAAAAGAAATAGAGCTATGAATTTGACGAAGAGAAGTATCTTTTACGAACTTCCTTATTGGCTAAGTCTACTATTGAAGGGATAAAAGCCCTATGCCAGCGAAAGATTTTAGAGAACCATTCCTCAAATTAATTTGAGAATCTTAAAATACCAGTACATTGGCAAAAATTTATAATCAAAATTCTAAATAAAAGATACTAAGAACTTACTTTCCATCCTCTAGGATGAGATTGGTTTGTGGGAACCAATTGAGATAGAAAAAAGTTTAGAGGTAGTTGACAGAAACTCTTTTCTTTTTGCAAAACAAAAGCCTTGGCTTTATTTTCTTGATGAATTCGTTAAAGAAAATTGTTTTCTTCTAGATATTTATAAATCTCTTTCCTTCTTGGAATAGGAAAAAGAGTAGGAGAGAATCATGAGATTTTATTATCAAATTTACTAATTAATTAACAATTAATTACTTAGTTAATAATGAATTAAATCATATTTAATTAATTTTCCATTCAAATCTTATTTGAATGAATATCTATGCAATATCTTATAGATTTAATTAAATAAAACTAAATCATTAATTAATTTTCCAACTAATTAATAGCTAAATTAAATATCTTATATTTAACTTAAATTAAATTTGAATCAGATTCAAATATAAATTTCTCTAATAACCAATAATTTTAATATGAATCCAATTCATATTAAATTAATATTTGAACTCTTTCAAATATTTTCTCTCACATAAATTAACTTTGAATCATATCTAAAATTAAATTTATATAAGAAAGTTTGATAAAACTTATATTATAATGTATCACTATACAATAAACTAATTTCCAATGTAAAATTTGAAAATTTGAAATTACAACCAATATGAATAAATCTCATTACCCTTTAAAAGTTAGGAAGGAGACCTAATGGACCTAAAAAACAGAAGCTACAACGATCTGAGATTAATTGGCTAAACTCATTAACCACATTAATCAATTTTCGTTAACTATATGTACACTCCACTAAAAGACTCACAGCTGAACTCTTCTCACTGTAGATATATTCTGTGTCCATGGATATAGACCAATAATAGTAAGTTAGTCCTTCAAGAGTGTTCGTAACACTAGCTAGGTCAATTTACCGTTTTACCTCTGGGTTACCTCTAATCCTTAAATACCAGTGCTCCTCCAATGAACAACCCAGTTGGATCACATCCTCTCTCTGTCCGCAATGCTGCTTACTGTCCGTGTTGGCCTCTGTCTATGTAGTTATAGACTGATCCAGTCATCTTCTCTCTTCACGTTCGACGATCGTGAACCATGGGGTGTCACCACCGCATCTCTGTCCGTCAACTGTCAAGCAGTCGTGCGTGACTCCTCATTTTTCTTCCACCTTGCAATTTCTGCCTTACCACAAGAAGTATCGGGTTGTAGCGTAAGTTTATAACAATGAATTTGATTGTTTCGACATGATAGATTCATTGATCTGTAATGTGGAATTAATCATTTGGTTCTATTTTGGTTATTGAAGGAGTCATGGTGGACTGAGCTTGAATTCTTGGAGTTTCGACAGGTTGGTTAGAGCTTAATTCTCTATCTACTTGGGTAAGTTCATGGATATCGTTGTTGAATGAATTGAATGAGGAAATGGATTTGGGAAAGTACTGAAATTGTTGTTGTTATGTTTGTAGGTTTGTGTCATTCAACTTAAATTCGTTTAAGGAACTTAGGTAACGATAAGGTAAAGGGCTTCTACTACTGGACTCTACATTAGATTTGAATGAAGTTGACTGTATGGATATCTTTGAACAATAGTTGACTTGATGATGAGTGCGTACTGTGATTGACTGGAATATGCATATAGAGACGTAGGTACGACGATAAACGTTGAGCATGCTTGTCTGATATGTATAAAGGTAGACTTGATGATAAATGTAAATTGTGGTTGATTGGGATGTATTTATATATGTGTGTGTGTGTGTGTGTGTGTGTGTGTATGTGTGTGGGGGGGGTATAGATATGACGATAAATGTAGGTTTTGGTTGTTTAAATGGGCGAATGTGAGTTGTTGACTGTCGTTTAGTTTGGGTGGATGACATACTAAATTATGGATAGTGTATTCGTGAACTGAGTAGGGCGTTATAAATACGTAGTTTGATTATCTGATGTGGTTATGCTATCGACTGGCCCTGTAATAGGATTGAGTAGATTGACTGTTAATGCATTACACATAAATGATAAAATGATGGAATAATTTAACTGTACTAGGAACAAACTAATTAAATGTTTATGCTAGATTGAGGGGAAATTGTTAGGTTTGTCTATTGGGTCGTGTGCCTTGTAAGTGTCCTACGGGATCGCCATATGTTATGCATCCTTCGGGAGCACTAGACTAATATGTACTTCCTGCAGAGCACTAGACTGATATAAATATCTTGCAGAACATTAGACTAATTATATGTGTTCCTACGGGATCACAAGACTGATAAAGTGTAGGGCACCCTCAAATAGGAAGTTAAAAGTTTTAATTTTTTTTCTAACGGGACCAGTAGTGGGTTTCTTACTGGGTATGTTTATACTCACCCTTTCATGTTTAAATTTTTTAGGCAAAGGTAACAAGGGAGGCGGATTGACGAGGGGCAAAAAGGAGTCGTGATTGCCATAGGGGAACTTCTTTCAAACTGCTTCCGTTGATTGTCAATGTTTTATGGGTTTTCTTTTGTATTTGAGACTGTTAGGGGTTTTCTTTTCGTGATTTAACTCTCTTTTGATATTTAAACTAAACTTTCAAACTTTGTTTTAATTAGGGCCCGAATCTTTTTATAAATTCTCCTTGTCATCGTGAAAATTTTATTTAAACTCATTCAGTTTTATGTTTAAGTATGAGTCTAGTATTTAAGTAACAATCTCAGTTAAGTTCGAAAGATTGGATCATTACAGTTGGTATCAGAGCCTAAGTTTTAGGTTCTGTAGACTAACTTATGATGTAAGTCTATGTTTGTCCTATGGCTAACACGATCCTTCGTCACTCGTCAGGTACGCTTTAATGTTTTATGTACATGGTTTTATTAGCATAACCTTGCCTAAGTTAAACTAGACTGTATGAAGTACTTTGTTGTTAAGACTAAAAGGATTTTGGGTGGACATTAGGGAATATGCCGCCAATGAGAGGTGCACTTAGAGATGGTCTTAGAGGCCGAGGCCGAGGTAGAGTAGCAGGGCGTCGTTAGCATGCTGAGGGCCAAGCTGACCAACATGTTCCTACTGTACTGTTACTCATACAGATTTGACTGCTCTGTCTGCTCACCTGGTGTAGAGATTCGCAGCGCTCCTTGTTGCTACTATGCTTCAGAATCAGCCTGCACCTGCAGTTCAGCCTGTACCAGTAGTTCCTCCTACTTAGGGACCGATTGTACAGCAGCCACATGTTGTGCCCGATCAGCTCTCTGCTGAAGCTTAACATTTGAGAGATTTTAGGAAGTATGATCCTCAAACTTTTGATGGATCATTGAAGGATCCTACTAGGCGGAGTTGTGGTTGTCCTCTCTGGAGATCATCTTTAACTATATGAGATGTCCAGAAGAGCATAAGGTGCAGTGTGATGTCTTTCTTCTCAAGGATAGGGGTGTTATTTGGTGGAGGTCCACTATGCGTATGTTGGGTAGAAATTTGAATCAGATTACTTGGGACCAGTTCAGAGATTGCTTTTATACCAAGTTTTTCTCTGCTAACCTTAGAGATACAAAAAGTCAGGAGTTCTTGGAATTAAGGCAAGTAGAGATGACAGTTGAGGAGTATGATCAGGAGTTTGATGTGTTGTCACGTTTTGCCCCTGAACTTGTTGGTAATGAGTAGGTTAGAGCTGAGAGATTTGTTAGAGGATTGAGAGATGAGATCAGAGGCTTTGTACGAGCATTTAATTCATCCACTCAGGCTAAAGCACTGTGCCTGGCAATGGACATGAGTATTCGTAAGGATGAGGTTCAATCAAAGAGTACTGATAAAGGAGCATCATTTGGTCAGAAGAGGAAAGCAGATCAGAAATTTGTGAAAGTTCCTCAGAGGAACTTGAGGTCAGGTGGGGATTTTTGCCATTTTCAACAGACTCCCATTGGGGCAGGTGAAGCTGTCAGAGAGAACCATTGCGCAACACTTGTGGAAAGCATCATCTGGGTCGCTGCTTAGTTAAGACCAGGATTTGCTTCAAGTGTAGGCGAGAGGGGCATATAGCTGATCGTTGTCCTTTGAGATCTACTGAGACTAGGTAGAGTAATCAGGGGACGAGAGCACCACAGCAGGGCAAGGTATTTGCCACTAGTAGATCTGAGGCTGAGAGGGTTGGCACGGTTGTGACAGGTACGCTACCACTGTTGGGGCATCTTTTCTTAACTTTGTTTGACTCTGGTTCCTCTCACTCTTTTATATCGTCGATATTTGTAACACATGCATATTTAAAAGTGGAACTCCTAGCGTATGTTTTGTTAGTGTCTACACCGTCTAGGGAAATTATGTTGTCTAAGGAAAAGATTAAAGCATGCCAGATTGAGATAGCTAGTCGTGTGTTGGATGTAACCTTACTAGTGCTAGATATGTGTGATTTTGATGTGGTTTTAGGCATGGATTGGTTGGTTGCTAATCATGCTAGTATTGACTATTCTTGCAAAGAGGTAATGTGCAATCCCCCTACTGAGCCTAGTTTTAAATTTAAAAGGGGTAGGGATTGTGGTACTGCTTAAGGTAATTTCAGCTATGAAAGCTAGTAAGCTACTCAACAAAGATGCCTGGAGTATTTTGGCCAGTGTGGTGGATACTAGGAAAGCTGAGATTTCTCTGACATAAGAGCCTATAGTGAGGGAATACCCTGATGTGTTTCCAGATGAGCTTTCAGGACTTCCGCCTCACAGGAAGATCGATTTTGCTGTTGAGTTGGAGCCAGCTACCGCTCCTATTTCTAGAGCCCCATATCGTATGGCTCCGGCTGAATTGAAAGAAATAAAGGTACAGTTACAGGAGTTATTAGACAAAGGCTTCATTCGACCTAGTGTGTCGCCTTGGGGAGCACCATTACTTTTTGTGAAGAAAAAGGATGGGTCGATGCGTCTTTGAATTGACTATAGGGAACTTAATAAAGTAACAATCAAGAATAGGTATCCACTGCCCAAAATTAATGATTTGTTTGATTAGTTGCAAGGAGCCACAATATTCTCTATGATCGATTTACGCTCAGGTTATCACCAGTTGAGGATTAGAGACAGTGACATTCCTAAGACTGCCTTTCATTTGAGGTATGAACATTATGAATTTGTTGTAATGTCTTTTGGTTTGACAAATGCACCTGTTGTATTCATGGATCTGATGAACAAAGTGTTTAAGGATTTCTTAGACACTTTTGTTATAGTGTTTATTGATGATATTTTGGTTTACTCCAAGACAGAGGCTGAACATGAAGAACATTTGCATAAGGTTTTAGAGATCCTTCAAGCCAATAAACTTTATGCTAAGTTCTCAAAATGTGAATTCTGGTTGAAGCAGGTGGCTTTCCTTGGTCATGCGGTATTTAGTGAGGGAGTTTCGGTGGATCCTGCAAAGATTGAAGCTATTACCAGTTGGTCTTGAACCTCTACAGTTAGTGAGGTTCGTAGGTTTATGGATTTAACAGGTTATTATTGGAGGTTTATGAAGGATTTCTCTCGTATAGCTACTCCCTTGACTCAGTTGACTATGAAGGGGGCTCCTTTTGTTTGGAGCACAGCATGTGAAAGTAGTTTTCAGAACCTTAAGCAAAAGCTTGTTACTACACCAATTCTTACAGTGCCAGATGGATCTGGGAGTTTTGTGATCTACAGTGATGCTTCTAAGAAAGGACTGGTTGTGTTTTAATGCAGCAGGGTAAGGTCGTTGCTTATGTCTCTCGTCATTTGAAGGGTCATGAGCAGAACTACCCTACACATGATTTAGAGTTGGCAACAGTAGTTTTCACACTCAAAATTTGGAGACATTACTTGTATGGTGAAAGGATACAAATCTTTACTGACCTTAAGAGCCTGAAATATTTCTTCACTCAGAAGAAGTTAAATATGAGATAGCGAAGGTGGCTCGAGTTAGTAAAAGATTACGACTGTGAGATATTGTACCACTCAGGTAAGGCGAATGTGGTAGCTGATGCTCTTAGTAGAAAAGTATCACATTCAGCAGCACTTATTACTAGACAGGCCCCTTTACATCGAGATTTTGAGAGAGCTGAGATTGCAGTATCAGTAGGGATAGTTACTTTACTATTAGCATAGTTAACAATGCAACCAACCTTGAGATAGAGGATTACTGATGCTCAGAATGATGATCCTTATTTAGTTGAAAAGAGTTGCCTTTTTGGAATAAAGCTAGATGATGGCTTCTCCATATCCTCTGATGGTGGACTTTTGTATGAGAGGCGCTTGTGTGTGCCACCAGACATTGCAGTCAAGACTGATTTATTGAATGAAGCCCATAGTTCCCCATTTTCCATGCACCCTGGTAGTACAAAGATATATCAGGATTTGAAACGAGTGTATTGGTGGTGTAATATGAAAAGAGAAGTACCAGAGTTTGTTAGTAGGTGCTTGGAATGTCAACATGTTAAAGCACCTAGACAGAAACTAAAAGGGTTACAACCTTTGAGTATACCAGAGTGGAAGTGGGAGAATGTGTCCATGGATTTTATTACAGGGCTGCCTAGAACCCTGAAGGGTTATACAATAATTTGGGTTGTTGTAGACAGGCTTACGAAGTCAGCACATTTTGTTCCAAGGAAATCCACTTATACTGCTAAAAAGTGGGAACGGTTGCTTGACTGAGATTGTGAGACTGCACGGAGTACCTGTATCGATTGTTTTTTACAGAGATGCACGTTTTACTTCCAAGTTTTGGAAGGGACTTCAGGTTGCCATGCATGAGGTTAGATTTCAGTATAGCTTTTCACCACAGACCGATGGTCAAACTGAACGTTTGAACCAAGTCTTAGAGGATATGCTACGAGCTTGTGCATTAGAGTTTCCAAGTAGCTGGGACTCTTATTTGCATTTGATAGAGTTTATCTATAATAACAGCTTTCAGGCTACTATTGGTATGGCACCATTTGAGGAATTGTATGGTAAATATTGTAGGACCCCTATTTGTTGGAGTGAGGTTGGTGAATAGAGGTTGATGGGTCCTGAACTAGTTCAGTCTACTAATGAGGCTATTCAGAAGATTAGAGCACGTATACAAACAACGTAGAGTAGACATAAAAGTTATGTTGATGTGAGACGGAAAGACGTTAAGTTTGATGTGGGAGACAAAGTGTTCTTGAAGGTAGCATCTATGAAAGGTGTTATGCGTTTTGAAAAGAAGGGAAAGTTGAGTCCTCGTTTCATTAGACCATTTGAGATTTTAGAGAGGATTGGTGTTGTGGCATAACGTTTGGCATTGCCACCATCTCTCTACGTAGTTCATAATGTTTTTCATGTTTCGATGTTGAGGAAGTATGTGGCAGATCCATCTCATGTAGTCGACTATGAACCACTAGAAATTGATGAAAATTTAAGCTATGTAGAGCAACTAGTTGAGATTTTAGCAAGAGAGGTGAAAATGCTTCGTAATATAGGGATTACATTGGTAAAAGTATTGTGACGGAATCACCGAGTTGAAGAGGCAACGTGGAAGCGGGAAGATGATATGAGAGCTCGTTACCCAGAGTTGTTCCAAGATTAGAACTTTTGAGGACAAAAGTTTTTTAAGGAGTGAAGAATGTAACACCTCGAACTCTAAATTATTTATTTATTTATTTATTGTAATTAATTTGCCTTATTATTTAAAGATTTTAAAATTTAGGTGTTATTTTATTATACTTGGTGTGGAAGAGAAAATATTCTATTAACAGGGAAAGAAGTAAAGGAGGAAAAAGAAATTGGAAAGGTAATAATAATAATAATAAAATATTATTAGTATTAGTATTATTAATTATTAGTTTTTTTTAAAAAGACGGAAAAATATTTTCCCTTCTCCCGTGCGCCCCCTTCCCCTCCGACCTCTTCTTCTTCTTCTTCCTTCTACCTTACCCAACCACCACCGCCTCCCAATCTTTTCCATTTTTCCGTTTCGATCGGTCACGCCACGACACAACGCCTCCGGTCGTCGCACACCATCGTTGGTGCTACCTCTGTTAAAGCCAAAACGTTCTGCTCCGACCGTCTTCCCCCATCCTTCTTTTCTTTTCTTTTTCGTTCAGATCTAGAACCGTCTGCCATTCATCTGCCGTTGCAGGCACGTCTTTTCCCAACCGAGTCGTTTCTATTCGACAAAACCCAATGGGATCACATTGTTTCTTCATTTGCAACGCTGCTGACCGTCTGTGTCGGGCCCTATCTATGCAGTTGCCGATTGATGCAGTCATCTCCTCTCTTCACGTTCGACTGCTGTGAACCGTGGGTTGTCACTACTGCCTCTCAATCCATTAACTGTCAAGCAACCGCGTGCGACTCCTTATTTTTCTTCCACCTTGCGATTTCTGCCTCGCCACAAGAAGTATCGGGTTGTAGCGTAAGTTTGTAACAATGAATTTGATGGTTTTCACGTGATATATTCGTTGAGTTGTAATGTGGAATTAATCGTTTGGTTCTATTTTGGTTATTGAAGGAGTTGTGGTGGACGGAGCTCGAATTCTTGGAGTTTCGATGGGTTGGTTGTGAAGGGATAAAAGCCCTATGGCAGCGGAAGAATTAAAGAAATATTACTCAATTTAATTGGGAATATTAAATACCAGTACATTGGCAAAATTAGAATCAAAATTCTAATTAAATTCTAAGCATGCATTTTATTTAAGAGATACAAAGAACTTACTTTTGTTGATATCTCTTAATCTGCAAACCACCAAATTGGGACACCACCCGTGGGAGACCTTCCTATCCTTTGGGATGAGATTGGTTTGTGGGAACCAATTGGAATGGAAAAAGGTATAGAGATTTTTAGAGAAATTCTTTTCTTTTATTTTTGCAGAGAGAAAAAAACCTTGACTTTTTTCTTAATTAATTCGTTAAAAAAAACTGTTTTCTTCTACATATTTATAACTATCTTTCCTTCTTGGAATAGGAAAGGGAACAAGAGAGAATTACGAGATTCTTTTTATCAAATGTACTAATTAATTAACAATTAATCAATTAGTTAATAATTAATTAAATCATATTTAATTAATAATTTATTTAAATCTTATTTAAATAAACATCTCCCCAATATCTTATACATTTATATTAATTAAATTATATTTAATTAATATTTCATTCAAATCGTATTTGAATCTATGCAATATCTTATAGATTTTATTAAATCAAATTTAATTAATTAAAATTAAACTATTAATTAATTCTCCAATTAATTAATAGCTAAATTAAATATCTT
>JBBPDI010000009.1:7147063-7163286 GCA_037974545.1 Cucumis variabilis | reverse complement strand
ATAAGTCATACTCATCATATTGAATTCTTTCTATGGCTAAACAATAATACCCTAAACAAAACAAAAACACATACACAGACACATACATATATAATGCAGAACAAATATAAGGGAAAAAAAAGGTTTTTTTAACTCTTGAGACATATCATCAAACACCTTATGAGCATAAACCATTCGATGTGCAAAAGGTTAATTGGGTAAAGTTTTATTTTAAAAATTAGATAATACAAAACATTAAATATATCCAAAAAAATTTCAAACAGTTTCAAATAATACAAAACATACTTCCAAACATATTTTCAAACATTCACCAAATTGCAATAGTCAAATTCATATTTTGGATAGGATATATGTGGAAGCTAGTTACCTCAATTGACTATCCTATAATTCTCCATCATAAATCCACTTGGGCAAATATCAACTTACTCGAAGTTTAAAGATCCATAAAGATTTAGAAATAGAACTCAATTTGAAGACCTTAATTGAAATTGAGAGTGTTTAAAAGGATAATCTTACCAAAAATCAACCAAAACTAACCATAGACCTGAGTCGATCAGTTTGAGCTAGTCTAAACTTTCTTCTAAAAATATAATCAAGTTAATACTAAAAGATACAAGAAACATACTAAAACATCAGTTTAATTCCATATAATTAACAACACACCCACGTTTGTTTGTTTTGATTCGAATCTCCTACCCAATTCTCACCAAGTTGATGTACTAAAGAGAAAAGGATGTTTCGTTCTCTATTTTAGCTTTTTTTTAAAATATATTTTTACTAAAATAGAGATTAAAAAAACAAAAAGAGGAGTTTAAGTAAGACGAACCAAAAACTCGATGAAAGGAGAGAAAAGGAAGACGTAATAAGTTGTGAAAAAGGCATCCGATAAGAAACCACTAAGAAGTGCAAGAAGAAACGTTGTGACATGGTTTGTCGATTTTGCCGATGAAAATCCCATATATTTCCTCAAATACATCACCAAATTACTTGCATTTTCCAAGAACGCCAAATTCTCCAACACTTCAACTCTTGCAACAATAATTAATTGATACCAAATTTAACTCAATCAAAATATCTAGCCGCTATCATTCCCCCATGCCGCCCTTTGACTACAGGCCCATTCTGCCAATCCACATACCCTTTCCATATGCTCCCGTCGCTCTCCTCCTTTATGGCTTTACCAACTGTAATTAATTTCACCAATTATTTTTAGATTCCTGTTATTAATTAAACAAATAGAAACAGAGAGAGAGGAGATATTATAAACCTGAAAGAATCCCCAATTTTTGCAAGCAGAGTGAAGGCTAGACAATTAAGAGTCCATTGTATCATTGAATAGAAAGTTGGAGATGCAATCACAGATATTTGGGCACGAGAGGCGATGGCGGTGCAGGATCAGGCGTCGTTCGGAGATGACCTTCTTCGTGTGAATGAGGGTTTTTTATTTGAGAAATAATGTTGATTTGGGGGAAAATCTTAATTAACCTTAATTTTCAATTTCAATTTCAATTTAATTTATTAAAATTAAAAAAATTAGTTCATGTATCTTCTATGACATCAAATAACAGTCGCAAAAAGTATTATCCAAAAAATTCTGTCTTTTTTTGCCAAAACGCGTTTTTTCACCTTTTGTGACAGTTTTTTCTCCCTCCATTTTGTGATATAAAGAACCGTCATAGTAGAGGGTTTTTCTTGTAGTGCATAATTTTGTAATTAGAAATTTTGAGCCTCTAGATTTAATACATTTAGCCGTATGTGAATTTGATGGTGTCTTGACTATAAACTTTATTTATCTGTTGAAGAAGAAAATATGCCTTTGACATGTTTGTTGTTTGTAACTAAAATAGAAAATCAATTTAATCAAAAAATATTTAAAAGACTTCGTAGTGATAGAGGAACTGAATATGATTTAGTTGGTTTTAATAACTTATACAACACACATGGAATAATCCATGAAACTATAACACCTTATTCTCCTAAAATGAATGGCAAAGCCGAAAGAAAGAATATAACTCTATCTAAATTAGTAGTTGTTATTCTTCTTGATTCAAGAGTTGCACTAGGGTGAAATTATTCAAACTGTGAATGGGCTCCAACGATCCGAGATTAACTGGGTAAATTCTTTTAGACCGAGCTAATCAACATTCTTTAACTAATGGGCCATTCTTATCATTCCACTAAAGTCTTTTAGTTGCACTCCCATCACTATATATATATATATATATTTATGTTTATCTCATATAACCATGATTTGTAAGTTAATTCTTCAACTATTTTCCAATCTTGTCTAGGTCAAAATAAAATTTTACCCTTGAGATTACATCTTGTTCCTTAAATCCTACTAATCCACTATTGAACAATCGGATTAATGTCCAACTTATAAACTGAATCCCTCTCGGGTCAATGAGAAGGTATGACTCTTTTTTCAAGATCCAGATTCAATCCTTAAGGGAGCAACCTGTCTACTAACCCTATAATGGATAAGAGTGAATTTCGTCTTGCACTTTATGTCCCCAGGTATCCATCCAGTCTCACCCCTAAAATGAGAGGCTTATTTAGCCAACGTTGATGAGTTGTCCTTTCCTATATAGATCTAAGTATAATCTCGTGTGGACAGGAGTTCGTAGTTAACTCATGATTAAGATTAAGTTACCTAGGTCACAAATAATTGAAATAGTCAGTTTTATAGTAAACGATGTTATAATGTAAAAGTGAGTGTTTCATGATTTAGACTTATGTAAACTCTTTACATAAGATGTCCCACTTCCATGTCTCTACATGAACAATTCAGAATCACATCGTTCGTACTAACTACAAAGCGGACAACATCCTTAGTGTCCCCAAAATAAAGTGTCCAATCTTATATCACTACAAGAAATAGGGGGTCTTCTGATGCTTATATACCCAAACGCTTTGGTAAAGGATCTTCGAATGCATAAGTCACCATCAAGAAGTAAGTCGGGAGCACTACGTCGTAGGAAGAATTCTTAATGCACAAATAAAAAAGCATCAGACATTTCTTTCTCCCGAAGTTGCAATTTTGAACGTATTGAAGCACGTCAGAAAAAGGTAGCTCCCGACGTGCTCATTCTAGAGTCGAGAGTAAGGAATGCCCGATGCAGTGTTAGGAATCTTTTTCTGACATTGTGTGTAGAACAGCGAGGAAAAGGTTACTAATTCCCAACGTCGTTATGCTTCGGGAGAATTTTTTAAACCTTTTTTTTCAAATATTATGTTTGTTTTATCATGTGGTACTGTTTTGAGTTCCGATTCAATTTAAATTTAATAAAGTTTTCAAACATAACAAACACAAAATTAATAGATGCATTGAAAAACCAAATTGTCATTTATAAAATTAGAAAATAATTCCAACTATTCAAAAAGAAAAGTACATATTAGTTGAAATAATTACATAAAAAAGAAAAAAATACATCATCTCTCATCGCCTCGGATGCCATCTTCAAACAAGTCCACCCTACAATGACATGAAAGTAAAGTACATTATTCAAAGTTCAATGAAACTAAAATGCATGGATATGCCAAAAATCAAAACTTAGAACACACAATAATGGAAGAACAACCCGTAATCAACTTCCACTCTTTCAAATTAGGAACAAATGACAATCAAACTACAATCCTTAAGTACCCAATTTCTCAAATTCCACTCATCATACACATACACTCACTTCGGCATGCCACCCAACGTAACAACTATATGAAACCTATCAAAGTAACGTTTAACCCCCTCCCTCTCTCCCTCCCCCCAAACTCGTGAGGTAACTATCCAAAACAACCTGAGCTCTCATCTTCGGCATGGCACCCAAAGTAACTCCCCCCCCCCCCCTCAAATCGCTCCATGAACTGCCATGAGCAAATTACACCTAATAATTACCCAAATCTCACAACTTTCACTAAAGTTTAAACTAAAGGCTATCATAACTGCAAGATAGGTGAACCAATTATCATAACTCAAAAGCTAAGTTTAATCTAAAGTCTACCATAGTTGCATGATAGTCTTAACCAATAATCAAAATTAATAAGCTAAGTTAAAGTACTAAAGGTTACCGTAACTGCAGGATAGCCAATACCAATCATTTCAAATAAATTTATTTATCATCAATAAAAAAACAACTAAAAATTTCAAATATATGTACCGTAAGTTCAAGATTCTTTGTGTGCCCGAGTCATTTTCTCAATCATCTTCTTCATTTCTTCCATTTTTCGGGCATGCATCTCTAACGTTCTTCTTTGTTCTTCAATCAATTGTTTAGAAGCAAGCTCATTTTTTTGTTCTTCAAGTTCATTTCTTTGTTCTTTAATCTTGGATTGTGAGCACTTAAGGCTAGTTCTTAGTTCCATAACCTCTCTAGAGTGCATTTCTTGAGAAAATGAAAGAGCTGACGATTTATATATGAAGGTATAAAAAGATATTGCCAAGGGAATAATTACAAAAAGAACTCAAAACTCTATTTTTTTCTCTCCCCCAAAGACTCCACAGAATTTCAACCATTAATTAACCAAAAAAAGTTTAATACAATGATCAACAATATTTAGCCACAAAGCCCCACATCTACAACAAAATATTGGTCTTATGTTCTTCCTCTCCCCTCTCAAACTTACTCCATAAACAAACTACACCTCATAAGTACCCAATCTCGCAACTTTTACTAAAGATAAGTTTAAACTAAAGGCTACCATGACTGCAAGATGGCCAGAACAAATCAACCACAAATTACTTCAATCTTTACAAGCTAGCTAACACTTTCAACAAACAAATCTCCACGATTTCTATCATCACTCCCCTAAAATCATCATGAGTAAAACTAACAATTCATCAAACAAATCAAGTTCTAAACAAAAAGGTTTTTAAGAAAACTTCTAAAATCAACAATTAATCAAACAAATCTTTAAAAAAAACGTTTGCAATTCATCAAGAAAAAGTTTCAAATCAAAGTAACTTTGGTTCTTAATCTTTCTTAAATTTACTTCTAAATTCTCCATTATTTTCTATAGTTCATTATACCCCACCCCACATTCATTATACTCCCTCTCCAATTTCTCAAATTTATGAAGTCTCTCTCTCATTTTCTAAGCTCCATCTTCATAGGGTAAACAACAATTTTAACATTTATTTCTAAACCCTAAATCAAAATAAATAAATAAATAAATAATATTTTCTCAAATAAACAAAATCAAGCATTCAAAATACATCAAACACATAGCCACAAACAAACAAAATCAATTTCAAAAACTAAATCCATAAGTTTTTCTTTGAATTAAATCCCGAAAAAAAAAACCTTACCGAAATGACGAGTGGTGGAAGAGGGCGAACGAAAGGCGCCAACGAGTGTGTAAACGGTGAGCGACAAAAGATGACTGACGGATATCTATGATGGTGAGAACGTTCTATGTCCATTCATCTCTTCAATTTTCTCTCCCTCTTTCAAATCTGTGAATGACAAATCTGAAAAAGGGTTTTTATAGGGGAACTCCAGACGTCCCAAAAACGTCGAAGGTTTTCACCTACTCTCGACGAAATTAGTAAGATGTCGGGATTGGTGGGGGTATTCCCAACATTCAACTAATGGCATCGAGAATACCTTTCCCATTTTCGACATGTCATCGATATAAATAAAATATTTAATTAATTGTTTTCTTTTTGCCGACGTCATGCACGTAGACGTCAGGAGTAGTTGTACCACTCCGACGTGTGTATGCATAACATTGAGAATACCCCCACCAATCCTGACATCTTACAATCAACGTCGGGAAGATGTACCTTTTTGGTCGTTGTCTTACGGCATCGACAAAAGGCCTATCGCCTAACCCGTCTTCTCCCAATGTGCTAAGGAAGCATCGGAAGACCCACTATTTCTTGTAGTGTGTACTATAGACCGTTTAGGCTATATAGCAGAACTTGTTCCATGTTCATGTCTCTACATAGAGTTCAAGTATACATAAAATAAGCCTTGGGATCTTAGTTTATTGGATTTAAGATTATAGTATTTATTTTCACCGATAAGATTTCAATAACCACTTTATTGGATAGAATATGATTTTAAATTACAAACGAGTTTTTCAGGACATAAATTCCAACATATAGTTCTTTCTATATTTTCACAGTTTGATATTGATAAAAGAGTAAATTGATATTTGTATTACAATGTAAAAAAATCCACGAATCATAAAAAATAAACATCAAAACAACAGTAATTTAAATATAATATAAATAATAAATATGTTTACTTGTTTGAAAATAAATATATTTATTTATTTACTAATTTAAATTTATTTTTTGAATATATAATAATTAGTCGAATAAAAAAAATCTTGCACCTATAGATCTATCCGACTATTACAGCTATTACAAAATGTTAATAATAGCCAAATACATTTTTATTGGATAATTAATTGTATGTTAATTACAACAATAACTATTGAGATTTGTTGTGTCTTTGATCTATCATTTTGTATTAATAATTAAATAAATTTAAAGTTTTAGTTAGTGAGAAAATTGGTGTAAATTTTGGATCAATGAGAGTATTTTTAACAAAAATTTAAGCTCAAGTGTATTTATGAAACTTTTCAATAGCTTAGGAGTATTTTTTAAACAAAACTTTAAGGATTTCCATCCAAAACTAACGATAATGATATTTAAATTTTTTTAAAAGTTTAAAGATATTTTTTTAACTTTTAAAAGTTTAAGAGTATTTCTTAACTGAACTACAAAGTTCAGAGGCATTTTGCGTAATCTAACCTTGTTTTTGAAGACTTTATGACCACACCCACTAACAACTTAATAAATAAAATAAATATTTATTAAAATAAGTAGAATTATTAAAATAGAGAGGAATTGTTATAGATAGAAAAACTTTGAATTATTTAAAAGTATAAAAAAATAATTTAGATTCTATTGATAATAGATATAGATAGATGATTTAGAAGTGTATCAAATTGATAAATTTGAGATTTTATCACATTTTGCAAATACTTGGTTTTATATTTGAAAGTATATTATAAAATAGAATAAATAAGTACTATACAAATAAAAATTAGAAAAAAAAAAGCAAAAAGAAAAAGAGTTGATGACGTGGTATGAAGAGAGCGGGTAACCCGGGGTGCAATTATTAGAAAAGGAAGTACCACTTTGCCTCTGATTTCTGTTCCACCAATCTCCCAAATCACCGAGATGGCCCCACTTTTTTCCATCTCCCCTTCCCCCACCTTTTCTTCTTTAATATTTAATAATTGATTTAATCTACACCACTTTCCATTCAATTCTTTTTCCTATAGATAACAATAAATTCCTACCTTCTTATCATTCACAATAATATATATATATGCCTTTACTATATTCGTATTTTATTACTTTCTTTTTTTAATACTATAAAAGGATAGATTTCAATTTAGTATCCCTAAAAACACCTTAGGGTTTAGGGATACTTATGCCTCACTCTATATTTAAATTATCAAAACTTTTATCCAATCATTTCTAATCTACTTATCATCCTATCCATAAACTTTATTTTAGTTAACCCCTTTCAACTTTTTTTTTCCTTTGAAAAGGGTAATATATTTTCTTTTTACTTTTGTTATTTACAATCTTAAACGCTCCATTTATTGCGGTAATTTTTTTTTAGATTGTAAATGGACTAATAAATTCATTCTATTATGTTTAAACTATTTGTATACATTTTTTAATACAACAATTAACTAAAATAGAAGTGGATCCAACCTTACACTTCTTTATACTTCTTTTCTTTCCGTTAAATCAAGTAACTATATCTAGGTATTAATACATAACAAATAATTCACATACTATATATATTAAATTTTAATACGTGAGAGTGGAGTTTTAAATTGTTTGATGAAATCTATACATTTCAAAATTAGATTAGGAGAAAAGAAATTGGTTTAACCCCTATTTTGTTCCTAAATTATTTTAAAAAAACACGTGTTTAACCTCTTAACAGAGCATGTTCTGATCTTTTGCTGGTAGGATTTATGATTTTAATTTTTAATTAGAGGTCAAATAGTAAGTTGATGATTTGTTAGAGAACTCAAAAAAAATCACTTTGCCTTCAAGATTTTGATCATCATTTTTATGCATTGACATTTTACTTCACTTTCTCAACCTAGATGCAATTTAATCCTTCATACAAATTTTTTAGTATCTCAAATTTGAGATCTTGCGATTCGTTGAAGTTTTTTTTTTTTTCTTCCACCCAATTATCTTTTCTTTCTATTTTTTGGAACTGTTATTCATTGTAAGAATATTTATCTCCAATTTTGTAGAGTTTCTTTTATGCATGAGTTAGTACTTATTTTATTTTTTTTAGTTTAAATACCAATATGCCAATTATGCACATATTTTTTCTATACATTTTTCTTCTGATTTGCTACAAGATTTCAATTTGAAAAAAAAAATAGTAAGGATGTGTTTGGGCCCCATGTTATCACTGTGGGTTTGGGTTATAATAACCCAAACCCACATTTGGGGCCCGCGTAATGAAAACCTTAGTTTTAGGGTTTCCATTATCCCGTTTTTATCCTTAATCCTTCTGCTTCTCTCCCTCTCAACTCGTCTTCATCCCTTCTCCACTCGTCTTCAATCTCTCAACACCCACTTCATTCTTTACTTAACATGCTGAATTCGTTTCCAATTTCCTAACGATATCATTCCGTGTCTTCAATCCTTGTCAACCAATTTGGGTTTAATGGCCGAAAAAAATAAATCCCCTTTTATTCCTCAACTCATGTTCAACCTATTGTGCTTGTTTTTTGGCCTTCGTTTTCTAATGGATAAAAAATATCTCTCTTTCTGTAATTTTGTTTCTCTCCCACTCTTCGTCCTCCAAACTTTCGTTGAAGGCTTCTCTCACAGGAGTGCAAACATACATATATATGTTCCCATTGCGATTATCAACATAGAAACAGAGTTGGAGGTTTTGGTTGGAAGAGCGCTTAATCAGCCTCGCAACCAAACCTAAGAAGAGCTCCCTGGTGGCTATGGCGAGGGACCTCTTCCCCATTGGGCGGAAGAGGAGAGGGTGGGGTGGTGGAGAAGAAGAAGAATTGGAAATGAAACGTAGAGTTTGAGAGCGTAGAGGAAGAGGGAATCTGTGAGTAAAGTTGATATTGGGGTTTGTAATTGGAGAAGAAAATGGATGGGAAATTGAAGAGAGATGAGGAGGATCCATTGTTGAAGAAGAAAGCAAAAAAAAAAAAGTGAGGGATTTTGTTAGTTTTCGTTTGTTCTTCCAAATGGAATTATTTTAATTTTTGATATAATTCAAAATATTATTTTTTATTTACTTAAATAATGGCACTCGCATTGTTGAGAATTCCATGACTAAAGCAAACAAAATATTTCACTCATACCAAATATAATCATATTGAACAAATCTCAATTGAGGAGTCAACCTAAACTTTGGTAGGAGTATATTTATATTGAATAACAAATCACAATGGGAACAAATCAGTATAATCATAATGAACAAATCGCAGTGTGAACATATTTATTTATATATACATGTATGTATGTATGTATGTTGACACTTTTTATTCCACTTTTACGTGTTGTGTCACAATAAATAATTGAAATTGTGAATGTAATCAAATGCACAAATTAAGTCAATTACTTCAGGCGAAGTTGATGATTTGGTAAAAAAAAAAAATTATTCACTTTCACCATTGAATTTTAAATATGAATTTGATAAAAAAATTAATTAAAAAATAAATCTATCACATCACTACCAACATAACATTCCCCCCAAACACATCTTATAATAATACTATTATAACCCTACTCACATAACACTTCCCCCAAACACATTTTATCATAAAACTATCATAACACTACCTAAATAACTCTTCCCTCAAACACATCTTATCATAACACTACTTACATAATTCTTCCCCCAAACACATCTTATCATAATAGTATCATAACCCTACTCACATAACTCTTTCTCCAAACACCACTTATCATAAAACTAATTTTATCATAACACTAGTTTTATCATAACTCTAACCCTTCCATAACTCAACCCTTCCCCCAAACGCACCCTAAAGAGTGGAGGAGTGCAAGAGGTAGGGTTGGCAAAGAGATTGGGATGAGGCATCCCCCATCCCCTTATTGTGGGGAATTGTCATCTCCATTCCCCATTAATTTTTTATTTTTGGGAATTATGGTCGGGTTGAAGAATCTCCATTCAGGTATTCGAGATCTTGCAGAGAAAATTTTCTATATTTTATTGTTTTTGTTTTTTAAGTTGTTTGAAACTTTGTATTTATAAAAGATTGTAAGTATTTTAGGAGAGGGGTTAGTTTTATTACAATAATATTTAGTTAAATGGATAAATTAGAAATATGTTACTACTTTTTATTATAAATTTAATAAAAACTTAGGGGACTGTGTGGGGTGAAGAGTGATTTATAATAGTCTGGGGATTATAATAGTCTATGTTGGAGGTGCAGTTTATTATAGTATGTGTTATTATAGTTTGCATTTGGGAAGCAAACTACTATAGTCTGTTTTCATAGCCTCCATTTAAGGTGCAGACTATTATAGTGTTTGTTATTATAAGTTATGTTTGGAGTGTAGATTATGTGTTTGGGAGATGTAGACTATTATAATATGCACATGAAATACAGATTTTTCTTAAATTGATTTTATTAAATCTTTTTAATTATGATATTCATTTAATAAATATAACCTCAATCTTTAGTTTTCACTACTCGTTTTTTTTCTACATGTATACTGTACATGAAATTAGGAGTGTAAGTCTAATCCAAATAACCTGACGACCTGGACTATCCAACCCATATTATATAGATTAGGTTGAGTTAGTTTAAAATATGGGTTGTCTGGGTTAAAAATTTTAGGTTTTTTTTTTCGGGTTGGGTTGGGTCTTGGGTTAGGGATTGAAGAATTCGGTTCAACTCAGCCCAACCTGAATTAATAATATATATGTGTGTGTGTGTGTATTTATTTATGTGGGTTGGATTGGGCAAAACTCGATCTTACTCGGCTGGAAGGAAAAGATAGAATGCTTTTTGTGTAAGGATCTTGGATAGCCGTGTGAATCTCGAGCAAGATTGAAGACAGAAGTGTAATCCTGGGGCCATTTTGGTGCTTGTTTGACCGAGATAAAGGAAAAAAGCTTAAGAAGTTGGAAAGTCAAACAATCTTGAGGTTGTATTCGATCCAGATGAAAGAAAGCAGAAGTTAAAGAGCACTTGGGTCGTTTTGAGGCTGTACTTGGGCAAGACTTGGGTTCGTGTCCAAACGAGATTGTTATAGCTTTTTTTTCTCTTTTTTCCACTTTTGGTTTATGCATCGAATGACTGAATAATGTTTTTCATTGTTTGTTGGTTGAATAATGTTCTACCTATGTTGGCTTTATAAACATTAAGAATGAAAAAAGAAAAAAAAATACAACCTGACAACCCGACTCATATTTTAAGGGTTGGGTTAGATTGAGAATAGATTATTCAAGTGGCCAACCCAACCAACCCAAAAATATGGGTTGGGTTGAAAATGTCCCCCAACCTAATCCAATCTAATCCGTTTACACCCCTCCATGAAATACACATCTTTCTTAAACTAATTTTATTAAATCTTTTAATTATGATATATATTCATTTAATAAATTTAGCCTCAATCTTGAGTTTCTACTACTCTTTTTGTTCCATGCATATAGTACATCTAATAAAAAAAATTATTCAAATGATTTTATTTAATCTTGTTAATTAGGATGTTCATTTCATAAATTTAGTTTCAATCTTGCTTTTTAACTTTTTTTTTTTTTTTTTGCAGGCATATTATATGGTCAATTACGATGTTCATTTAATAAATTTAGCTTCAATCTTACTTTTTTCCTACTCTTTCTTTGCATGCATATATATGGTACATAAAATTAAAAAATTTCCTCAAATGATTTTATTTAATCTTCTTAATTACGACATTCATTTCATAAATTTAGCTTGAATTTTGCTTTTTCACTACTCTTATTGGCTCTACACATGTAATGAAAAACACAAAATTTCAATTTGATATTATTAAATCTTCTTAATTAGGATCCTTATTCGATTAATTTTGGGTTAATATCCATAAAGTCATTTTCTCATTGCTTTAGGTTATTGTGTTCGATATTAATTAGTTTAAGTAGACATCATTTCTGTAAATTTATTTCTGTTGTAGATATGATATCATATGTTGTTGAAATTGTAGATATCACATGTTGTTCAATTCACTCTCGTATTCTATGAATTTTCTACTTTTTCAAAATTAATTGAAAGATTATATATAAAAATGAACTTATGAAGGGTGTAGTTTAGCAAGTACCCCAGAAGGAAAAACAGAAGGAAAATGTTTTAAAACTCAAGGCAAAGTTGCTCTGAGATCGAGCAACTTTGTCCCGAGTTTTAAAGTCTTTTCCTTCTATTTTTCATCTTAGGGCAAAGTTCGTCCTTTGACATCAACGAAACCAACGATGGACAACGATTAGGGTTTTAGAGGCAAGGTATGAAAACCCAGCCTTCAACGAAACCATTCATTGAGAAGGATAAATTAGTTAGAGGTTAGGGGCTGAAAACAGACTATTCAACAAAACACAACGATGGAGATCTGAGATTCAGAGAAGGATAGGAATAGAGAGATGGGAAGAACACAAGAATGGGAGAGAAGTGAGAAGGATTACACGAAGAAGGAGAAGGACTATGCGGATAAGGGGGAAGGATTACACCGGATTGAGAGGGGGAGTGAGAAAGAGTTAAGGAGGGAGTGGGGGGGTGAGAAGGATTATGGAAACCCTCGGGCCTTAAACAAGTAAACGAGTGTTTAATGATGGACAAATTTTAAAAAATAATGTTTTTCTTAAAAGAATTGTAAAAAATAGGATTCATTTGAAACATATCGAAAGGAAGTCATGTACGATACATGATTTCCTTCACAACATTTATTCTTCTTGTTCTTATTATTAGTAGAAAGAACATGTGCAAGGCGCGTGAAAAAGTAAGATTTAAGATTTAAGATTTAAAAGTGTTTAATTATATGTAAAAATGTAAAATTTTTAATTTTTGTTTTTAAGATATTCAAATATTATAAGTCGATACAGTAAAATATTTGTATAATATATAATATAAATTTATATAAAAGAAAAGAAAATTTAATTACAAAGAGAATATCTATTTAAGAATTTTAAATTATACATAGCTTAAAAATTAAACATTTTCATGATATTTTTAATTTTTTATATGGATGAGTTGATTGACTGAAATGTCTCCTTATTCTTTTGTTTGGAAAATTTGCGATATTTTGATTGTAATCATCGACGATTATTGTCTGATAAAATCATAAGACTAATTTTAAAATATTCTTGAACTAAAATTTTATAAACTATGTCTAAATTGTAAAAATTGAATTTGTTATCGAATCAATACAAAATTAATAAATTTATAGTGTTAACCTAAAACTAATTATAAAAGATATCTTTAGCTTATATATATGCATAACATACTATTAAATTCAAATCTACCAATGATAATAAGGTGACCAAATTGGACCATTAGATTTTAGCTAGAGAATATAAAATACCTATATAACAGCATAAGTTTATGATTACACAACTATATAACTACAAAATTATATAAACAAAGAAGAAATTAGTCAACAATCATAATATAACAAAACATACTTTTTTTTCATTAAAAATAAATTAAAGAAAGAAAGAAAATAAAGAATAAAGAATGATATGATATGATATAAATAAAATCAAATGATGGATAAAGAAATCTCTCCAATCTAAAATATAATGCTCAAAGAAACAACCAAAATTTAATTTAATCAAATATGGATACATAGATGAAATAATGTTGTAGCGCATGGTAAGTACTCTAAGAACATTTCTTATTCGACATATAGTTGATAGCATCGTCGGAGGCCTCCTTGTATCTCTATACATTGGTCGAAAAACACAAAAGTACCTATTGTTTTACACTAAATTCTCCTTTATATGAATTTATTTTATTGCTCATAGTTTCATTAGATTTTTTATCTTACATAAAAATACTGAGACAAATAATGATTGGAAGTGTGAACATAGTGTGAACATAAGTCACAAAGGAGATGAGAGAGAATGGGTATAGAAGGGCAGAAGAGAAATTTATATAGTTCTAAAATCGAGCTAATGAATGGTTCATACGTTTTTTCTTAATTTAATTTTGTGTGAAGAGAGTTTTGAGGTATTAAAAAATTAATAAATTTAATTAATTGAGAGATATTGAGATATGTAGCTGTTAGTTGAGAAATGGTAGATGTATTTATTGGTAGATGTATTCATTCACAATCTATAATAATAAGAAAAGTGCATTTAGAATAAAACCAACATAGTAAATAAAAAATCAAACTATGCAAAGGAGAAAATGGAAAAAAGAAGTTTCTTCCTGTTGTCATTCTTATATATACTATAAATTTTTAAAAATGAGAAGTAGATGTACTAATTTAACCATTGTTAAAAAAAAGTCAGAACTCTGTTACTTGTTTTTAAAGTCGATTTTAATGTTAAATTTTTATAAATAGTTCAAAATGCATCAATTAAATAGAAATTCTATAAAAAAAATTTGTAATGAAATTCAAGTTTTTGTGATCTAAAGTAATGCTAGATTTCATAAAAATATATTATCGCAAAAGAAAAAAAATGAAGTTTATAAACTAGAAATAAAATAAATATAAAAATCGTAAGTTTGTAATCCGATCTTTATCCTACAATTTAAATTTTAAATTAGATGGAAATATTTTCTTTTGTGAATACAAATTTAAATTAGCTGAGTGTATATTTAAAATATCTAAAAAAAAGATTGAAATAATTGATTTTGCTTCTTATTTGGCATGATTAGCGTCCAAAATTGAAATTTAGCGAAAGAAAAAGTTACCAAAAATAATTTATTACGAGTAAATTAGGAAAAAACACAATTTTGCATTATTATTTATTGAACGAATATAATTATATACGACAAATTATTTTAGGTAATGAGAATGTAAATATGGTAATTATATATATAATTACCCACAATTTAAGTTTGGAAAAAGTTTTCAAAAAAATATATTACTAGCAAATTAGGAAAAAACCACATTTTACATTATTATTTATGGAACAAATATAATTATATATGGTAAATTGTTTTATTTAACGAGAAAGTAATTATATATATACACATGACAATGTTAACCTGATAACCCATTGGAGATATAGACTGAGTCCACGACTTCAATGCCTTGTTATGTACCTAATCCATGACAACCCGTTGAAGTCATGGATTGGGTACACAACATAACCTAATCGTGGATGGGGTCTACAACTTTACTATCCTATTTTTGTTAATTGTTTTCCTCCTATCATATTTTTGACATTATCTTTTAAAATAACATTATTTATAAAAAAAAATCTTTAATAATTATTTATAAAAAAATTCTTCAATAATTTCTCAAAATAAAAATGATTTAAAAAAATAGAACAAAGCACGAAAATATTTATATAGAACAATTTTGAAAAAGAAAAAAGTCCACAAAGCTCACAATGTAAAATAACAAAAATACCCTGCGATTAATTGATCACACACGAGTGCAAAAACGATCTTGTATCTAGTCTAAACGATCTTGTACCCTTGTACCCAACCTAAATGATCTAATACCTTTGTACCCAGCCTAAACGATCTTGTACCCAGTCTAAACGATTTTGTACCAAATCTCAACGATCTATTCATGATAGTGGTCTATCTCTGTTAAATCATATCTCTATCTATCTGGGATAGACAACTGATTGTTTAGATTTTGGTACACGATTGTTTAGATCTTGTACCAAGAAGAAAAAAAGAACGATGAAGAAGAAGGAAGAAATTCTGGTAGAGAAAATCAAGAAATCATGAACAAGAAGAAGTGATAATATGAAAAATGAGAAGTAATAATATCAACAAATTAATAATATGAAAATGAGAAGAATAATTAAAAAAAGAAGAAGAAAAATAAGTGAAGTGAAGAGGTTCCACAATATTCAAAATTAACAAGAAACAAACATGAAATAGCTACTTAAATTTTTTTTTAAAAAAAAAAAACTGCCATAAAAAAAACACGTATAAATATACTTTTTCAACAAAGAAACATATAAATGTACATAAATAAATAAATATAAATTGACAATTTTTCTATATGTATATATATA
>JBBPDI010000009.1:7120887-7146963 GCA_037974545.1 Cucumis variabilis | reverse complement strand
ATTTATAAATTATGGTTTAAATTAAGAAATGAAATAATAACAAAGATTCCTTTCACGTGGGGTATGTTTTCACTTTTTGGCTTTCGCGATCTACGCGGAGGGTAAGATTGGAAAAAAAGAAAAAGAAAATATTTGTCGATTGCTTTCTTTTTTACCCCTTTCCTTTTTTACATCATTCCTTATATATCCCTCCCCACCTCACGTCCACAACGGATTATTTTATTTCAAAAATTAAACTTACTCTACCACAAGCCTTTTGGGTTAGCTTCTCATTTCTTTAAAACCACACATAGAAATAGAAATAAAGGTTTTGAGTCATTTCAAAAAATATTTTTAAGAAGTAAACACTAAATGAAGAAAACTACAAACTACAAATAGATATTGATATGTTTGCATATTAGAAAATTTGTCATACAAAATATTTACACTTCTTATAAAAGTTAAATCTAATGAACTTTTGTCTTTTAATGTTTTTTTTTTCTATAAAATGTAAAAAAAATGTTATTATTATTATTTTTTTAAAAATTTCATGTAATTATCTAAATATATTATTTATATATCTAGGTTCGATGGAAAACTTTTCTTAGAAAAATTAAGAGGGAAAAACATACTATTTGTAGGAGACTCGCTTAGTAGAAATCAGTGGCAATCTTTGACATGCATGCTTCATTCGGCGGTACCAGATGCACCTTACACACTAACAAGGGTTGGAGATGTTTCCACATTCACTTTCACGGTATGTTAAATTTGAAAATGAAAGTTATATATACTACTAACATTTAAAAGCTTGTATGTGATATAAATTATGTAGAAGGAAAAAAGAAAATGGAAAAAGTAATGATCACATGATTGTTTGTTTAGGAATATGGAGTGCAAGTGATGTTAGAGAGAAATGTATATTTAGTAGATGTGGTAAAGGAAGAGATTGGGAGAGTGTTAAAATTGGATTCCATTAATGAAAGATCAGCTAAGCTATGGGAATCAATTGACTTTCTCATTTTCAATACTTGGCATTCGTGGAACCGTAGAGGACCTTCTCAACCGTAAGCACTTCTCTTTAATCTTCTCTTTGTTTCTACTTCTATTGTTATTTCTATTATATATATATACACACACACATATATAATTGTTTATTTATTATATTTACAGATGGGATTATATTCAAATAGGAAAAGAAGTGTTGAAAGATATGGATAGAATGATAGCTTTTGAGAAGGCTGTCACAACTTGGGGAAGATGGGTTGATCTAAACATTGATCCTCAAAAATCTAAACTCTTTTTCCGAGGCATTTCTCCATCCCATTACAAGTAAACTTTTCTAACCTTTTCTTTTTCCTTATTCTATTTTTATTTTGTTTTTTTTTTCATTAATATTAAATTTAATCATTATTGAAAATTTTCTTTATTCTTTTTTCTTTTTTGGAAAAGAAAATCTAAGACTATGCATCTATAACATTATCGATTTAAATTATTTAGCATAATTAACCAAATAATTGATTCTTTTTCTTTAAAAAACAATAATGGATGCTGGTGCAGTAGGTTGAATTCAACCTAACAAAACTTTTTTTTCTTTTTCTTTTAGAAAATTATCATCTTATTGTAATTTGAAATGTTATTTATGACATGTATTTATTTTTAAAAAAAATTGGAAATGTTTTCATGTATGACAAAATATTAACTTATTTATAAAAATAACAAAATAGGAAATAAAATAAAAAAAAGCTACTCATCAAAGTTTAGATTAGTGAGTCGATTTAAAATATTTAATAAATATTGTTATTAATAGGTCAATAAATAATTACGTTCGATAAGTGTTCAAGAATAAATCAAATACAAAATTAAATTAACAAATACCTAACAACGTCTAAAAATTGGGCAAGTTGTCCCATAATAGAAGCACTTCAACATAGTCATAAACCTATTATATGGAAAACATTAAAAGTTAGGCGTAAGATGCCCATTTTTAAATAATTGTTTTCATTGAGTACGATTGAAGGAAAACCATCCAATATAGTTCGGAGGAATTAATCATAAACATGTCTTAAGATTGATCGATTACTTAATAATAATATATTTAAATTGACTTAAGTAAAAAGTGTATAAAAAAAAATTATATTTAAATTCATTTTATAAAAACAACTTTAAATACACTTGAAAATTTGTCAAACACTTAAAAACTGAGATTAGTTCATGATATAAATGTCAGTGGAACTTTGTGGGGAGAGCCAAGAGCAAAGAGTTGTGCAAGGCAAAAAGAACCGGTGGTTGGGTCCGTTTATCCGGGCGGGTTGCCACCGGCCGTGGAGGTGTTGAAGGGGGCGTTAAGCAAAGTAAAAAAACCGTCAACTATTGAATGTAACAAAACTATCGTTGTTGAGAAAAGATGGACATCCCTCCAATTATGGATTAGATGGCAAAGTTGGATTGGATTGTAGTATTGGTGTCTCGTTGTTGTTCCTGATACTTGGAATATTATATTTTACAATCTTATTATTTTACGATTTTAATATTTTTTTTAGATTTTTTTTAAAAAAAAGTAATTTTCCTTATTTCTTAGTGCAAATTTACACACACACAGAGAATGATTTGGATAAAGTTGGGGAGAATTGTTATCTTTTAAAAAAGGGTCCTTGTTTTGGGTCTTAAAGGGAAATATTGCAAACATTTGGGTGGACAATAGAAAACATTATGTTTGGATGCAGCCTTGTTTAATGCTTTTGTTCACTCTTTATATTAAATACGGTTTGTCTATTTCAATTGTTGGATTCCATTAGAGCTATTATGTTCTGAATCTAGTTTGATTAGTTAGGCTATTAGCTTAGTAGTCACATTTTATTTTTACAAACTGTGGATCAATGTTTAGAGCTATTGAAAGTACATAGATAATTGCGAGTATAAATTAAAGATCAAAATGGTATTCAAACCTTAATGCAAATTTGTTAGTTGCTTCAGTTTTAGGTTAAGTTACAAAAAAATGCTCACAAATTTTGTAGTTAGTCAAAATTAGGTTCAAAAGTTTAAAAAATGTCTAAAAAATTAAAAAAAAAAAGTTAAGGTTTTGTTTTAAAAATACTCACAAACTATTGAAAAGTTCTATAAATATTTTATAACTTAAAAAAATTACAAAAATACTCTCATTGATTCAAATTTTACATCAAATTTCTCACCAACCAAAATAAACCTAAACTTTAAGTTAAAAACATAGTTTTAAATTTATTTGACCATTAACACAAAGTGATAGATCAGAAATACAACCAATCTCTATAGCTATTGTAATAATTAACATACAATTAATTGTCAAATAAAAATTATATTTGACTATTGACACACAGTGGTATAGTCTGATAGATCTATCAGTATGATATTTTTTGTTTGACTAATGACTCTTTTGATATGTCATAAGGAGAAATTTTTATTTTGGAACTTTGTGAGATTTTGTGAAATTTTATGTTTTAACCAAAGTTTCAAAGTTTAAAATATTGATATTGATGGATATATCAAGTCTTAATTTTACATAAATTTCTATTTCGATGGATACTTCTGAAAAAATTATAAATAATTCAAGAAATAAATAAAATATTAAATAAGTATTTTATTATTTTCAAATAAGCATATATTTACAATAATGTCATTTTGATGTTTATTTTTTATGATTCGTGAATTTCTTTAAGATGTAATGGAAATATCGATTGAACCCTTATATCAATATCGCACCAATAATGTGAAAATATCGATAGAAAACTTTATATATCGATGAAAATTTAACACTATGGCTTTAACTTAAAATTTTATGGGGTGTTTGAGCCCCAAGCTAAAGTGAAGACCCCTTGTTTTTGCCCCATATTATGAAAAGGATCAACTAGAAAAATAGCAATTTTAAAGTTGCCATTTTGAAAAATAGCAAAACTGTTTTTTTTTTTCAAAAATGGCAAAATGAAAAAAAAAATAAGAATTTGCAAAAACCCAAAATACCATTATATACATTGTTGGAAGCTACTTTCTTAAAGTTAAAATAGAATAAATACACTTTAATAAATCTTGAATACATATTTGTTCAATCAAAGTAAGAACCCTTCATCTTCATTTTCTAAACTAGTTGCAATGATCTTCATTCTTCATTTTTGTTTTTCGTTTCTCATCTTCCATTTTGAAAATCTTCCTTCATCTTCATTTTTCATTTTTCTTTTTTGATCTCATCTTCTTCGAGCGGGCAAACCTCAATCTCTACCCTCTTCCATTTGAAGTTCTAGTTTCATCTTCAACTCCATCATGCATTTTCAAGAAGAAACTTCATCATGCATTTTCAAGAAGAATATACACATTTGAAGCATGCAAACACTATCTTCATTTTTCATCTTCCATCTTTGATTTTCAAGTGTACCTTGTCGAGATTTAAATAAGTAAGCTCTTGCCTATGGACTCCTCTCTGTTTGATAACATGGAGAATTTTTGTGTAATAGCATCCAATACTCTGAGATGAATCAACAGGTGTTGCAAACTTACTACCCTTTAACTGATCATCCAAAACTTACTTGAAAGTGCTCTGAGAAATTCCACGTCCCCACACCATAGTAATGTCACCTCCTATGGGTTTTGTACACCCACGTCTCTTAGGGAAATTTTAGCTAATTTTTTTTAAAAAATTATTTATATTAATTATTTAATAAAATGTAGATGAAAGTTGGGTGATTTTATCCAAAAACACAACATCTTAGTCTATTTTATTGGAAAAATAAATTCAATTTTAAAAAATAAATTAAGATCTAATACGAAAACTAATTTTAATTTCTAAATTATTAAGGGTTGAAAGATTCAATTTATTTTGAAATAAAAAAAGGGTTGAGATTTAATTTCCAAATAATAAAAAAAGTTGAGATCTTAATACAAAAACTAATTTTAATTTTCAAATTCAAAATTTAAAAATAAATTAAAATCTAATACGAAAACTAATTTTAATTTACAAGCTATTAAAGGTTGACGAAAAGATTCAGCATATTTTGAAATAAAAAAGTTGAGATTTAGCCAATAAAAATTAATAATACGATAATTTTGAAATAAAAAAATGAATAAAGTTGTTAAAGTCTTAACACAATTGGTGAAATAAAAAAATGAATAAAGTTGTTTTTTAAATTCTGAAATATTAGGAAGAGGTTATGATAGAGTTCTTACGTTATTAACACGTTGAAATTAATTACATGCTCATTATTGCATATCACAAATTAATTATACTAGGAAGACTTTACATATAAAAGACTTTTGATAAGAACACAATATATTAAAATAATTACACTAATTACACTTTTAAACCAACATTAATTGAAATTATTATTTAATTAATGTTATTAAGTCAAATGAACATAGTTTAAAAGTGTTTCTAAATACAATTAATGTAATTATTTTTTAATTTTAATTCATTTACACAATTGTTGAATGAATGGTATTGAACTAATTATATATATATATTTATATATATATATATATATATGCTATGCTTTTAGAATAAGTTAATTAGAATTTAATAAGAAACATTGAGAAACAAACAAATAAGCGAGATCTCGCTTAAACAAAAAGGGCATAAGAAAATTCTAATTCAAAATAATAATTTGGTTATTTTTGTGATTCAACCCATGAATGTTATTTTAATATTAAAACGTTATTTTGAAATAAAATCAATAGTTGAAATTCTCCTATATTCAAAATAATAATTGAGTTATTTTGAAATTGTGTTTTAAAATAAATAAAGTTATTAAAATATTGAATCAATTAGTTGAGTTTCGAGATATTAAGAAAAAAGTTATGATATGGGTTGTTGTATCTTTTCCAAGTAAAAAATAATTAAAGGCTGATAAATGAATAACATAAATTAATTACTACGTAGAACGAAATAATTACTGTTGGAGAAGGTGAATATTTTGGTATTTTATAAAATACCATGCACGTGCAAATACTATTTGCTAAAATTCATAAGAAATAGTTGTTTTGCCATTTTCCAAAGTGATCCCTAAAAACGTTGTTATATCTCTTATTATTCCTTATGAAAATTGTAGTTTTAGAGTTTCCATAATACCCCATTAGCGCACATAATCCCTCAAATTTCCTTCTCTACTCTGCTGTAACCCTCTCTGAAATCTTGCTTAATCATTCACACTTTTTTGCGTAATTTGTCTTTACTTTGTCCCATACTTCTAGTCTTCTTCCTCAACTCCCACTTCTTTTTTCGTCTTCCTTTCCATAATGCTTGGTTTTATGCTCGTTTTCTTCTCCGCAGCTATATCTTTTTGGCATAAAATTTCTCTTTGTTTTCCTCTCCCAGCGTTTTCTGTTTTGTTCAATTTCTTCTCCAAATGGGTTCCTTTTTCTCTCTGAATCTCATAAATTCATCCTTTTGTTTCGTTGAAGGCTCTGTTTCCACGTGTTGCCTCATAAACTCTTTCATTCCCCTCTCTGGTTTTGTTGAATGTTTGGGCTTCCACCTTGCCTCTGAAACCCTCCCTTACATGTTGGAAGTGTATTCTCAATGAACATGCAAGGATTTCGTCCTTGCCGCTCGGACTTTCCCATGTCACTCCTACATGTGTAACTCAGTGTCTAAGAATAGATAGATGTTACATCCGGAGTGGGCATTGGAAATTTCTAAGCACGATAAGGATGGAGGTTCTAGGTTTAACTCAAAATTTATATGTCGATGATGAGGTCCATTTACAATTTTTATTTGATTTCTGTCCATATGTTTTTGTTGTTTCTTCACCATTCGTTTGTTCATGCCTTTCTTCTGTTTACTTTTACATTTGAGGATTTCAGTTTGCTTTTACATTTGGTTTTCTTATGTTGAGTGTTTTTAATTTGAACTACTCATCATTTATTTTCTCTCCATTTTGGCATCACTATGTATATTTTTTTCCCTTTCCTTTGCTCATACTTCACTGTTATTTGCTGAAAATTTTCATTGTTACCTCTTTGCTGAAAATTTGTTTTCCTTTCCTCAATGTTCTGATTGTGGCTCAAGCCTTGATAATTTGTATTCTGATTATGATGGTTCTATTCTGAAAATTTATTTTTCTTTCCTCATTGTTTTGAATATGGTTCACTCCTTGATAATTTTATTCCTTTGTTAATGGTTTTGTTCATACCTCTCTGTCCTTTTTTAAAACTAGTTTCTTCATACCTATTGTGTATTTACTGTAGTAGGTCTCATGTACTAATTTTGACTATCAAATCTTCTTCTGATATGGATCATTTTCCTTCTGATTTGTGTTGTCAACTGAGTGAGTCATTTCCAAGGTTCTTGGGATTTTTTTGTTGCAAAGACTTCATTGCATCATTCAATAATCTCATCCCCCAATATATATGGTGTCCCTTTTTGTCATTCCATTTCATCCTTGCTCGTTGCTCATCATAGAACTTCTACACAATTCTTTGTTATGTTTACTAATGCATCCATTGCATTTATGTTTGCTTCTATACAATTCTTTGTTATGTTTACTAATACATCCATTACATTTATGTTTGCTATTGCTTTGTTGTTCTGTTTTTATCAAGTACATATATGTTGTTCTATATTTATCAATTAAGTAGATGGAGTTGTACGATCTTCTCTTCCTGATCTATTTGCTATTGCTTCTATTGCTATGATAAAGTTTCATCAACTTTATATTATAATGTATCACTATAATTAAACTAATTCCCAAAATAATTTTGAACCTTTCAAATTACAACCAATATAAATAAATCTCATTACCCTTTACAAGCTGGAAGGAGACCTAATTGATCTACAAATCGAAGGCTGCAACGATTTGAGAATAACTAGTTAAACTCATTAACCACATTAATCAATATTCGTTAACTATGTGTACACTCCACTAAAGACTCACAGGCGAACTCTTTTCACTGTAAATATATTTTTGTGTCCATGAATATAGACCAATTACACGTTAGTCCTTCACAAGTGTTCGTAACACCAGTTGGATCAATTTACCATTTTACCTCTTGATTGCCTCTAATCATTAAATATCAGTGTTCTTCTAATGAACAACCTATTTATGGTCCTATCAATAAACAAAAACCTCTTCCGCCATAGAGAGGGTAGGACCCTTTGTTCAAGTCCTAGAGACACCATTTAATGGAACACTCATCTACTTACCCTAAAGTAGGGAAAGAGTGAATTCCATCTTATGTAATTATGTTCCCAGCTCTCCGCTCGATCTTGTCTCCAAAATGATAAGCTTATTGAGTCAGTAATCTGGTCACTCTCACACGTACAAATCAAAGGACAATCCCTCGCGAATAAGAGTTCATAATACACTTAGGATTAAGACTAAGTTACCTAGGTTATCCTAATGAAATAGAAACCTAACTAGTTAACAGAGTTACATCTAGTGGTTACTAGGATACCCTCACTCGCATGTCAATTACACGAACGCGTTGGATTATTGCATTTATATCAAATACAAAGTGAGTCGTATCCATAGTGTTACGAGGATAAGTACCCAACCTTATCCTTATACTATAGACCTTTTAAGTTGATCTCGAACATTGATCCCTGTATGTCTCTACATACTATTCAAGACTCATTAAGCAGCTTAGGATGTTAGTTTATTGGATTTGAGTTATTAAGACAAAACTAATAATATAATCAATAACAATTATTACAATAATAACACTTTATTAACAATGGTCAATGAATTATATTTATAATCTACGAGTTTTAGGACATAAATACCAACAGATAAAAAGTGTCTAAGTATCACTTGAACTATAAAAAAAACTTAAGAATGCTTAAGTTTAAGTTTGTAACTCATAATGTGTTGTCTCGTTTTGTTGGGAAACTTAGTTGTTTGTTACACAGTTAATTCTATACAGCACGTCGTTGATCATGATCACTGTACACGAGGCAATAACTATGTACCTCCTTATCACATAACTACTAAGTCCTTGTTGAGTACAAGTTTTTCTACTGCTTGTCCATATGCAAGCAAAATAGTTAGTTTACTTGGATGATCCAAGGTCGAACACAGAGAATTAATTCAAGACATTAGTTCTAGGAATTATGTATCATCTGGGTGGTATGAAAGAATTAAAGAATGATAAACTTAATGAATGCAAGAATACGATAAAATAGTAAGCCTTGAGAGTTTATAAAGAGGGACTATGATTGTAGAATGGTTAAATGATCTAACTTGTATATGAGAAATGAAAGAAGGAAGGTCTATGCTTTATCATGTGACTAAGTAGTGTGATACCCATGATGCGATATACTTACTAAATCATACATCTAATTAAGGTTTGCTTTTTCTCGAAGTCATTATAAACCACACATGGTCGCTTTCTAGGATCCATATGACTAAGCATAATTAGACAAGATATATCTAGAAGAAATAACTTTTAAACCGTATAGGATTTCATGATTAAGGACAGCAACCTCTCGGTACCTTATGTCCACACTTGTTCTCCTTTCGAGATAAAATGCTGGAAATGATCTCACAAAGGAAGATGAAACTCTTCCTTACACGCATTAGTTAGGTCCTTGCTACTTTCCCTCTCGAGTAGTTGACAATTTGTTCTAGTCAGGCAATAAAATAGCTCATATAATTCGATAAGACTTATGAGCAAAACTCCTTATCAAGAACTTATCACACCTAAATTATAAATAACACATTGACTGAAGGAAAGTGAAGGTATGATGGAATGAAGAGGTATAAATATGTAATATATATGAAAAATGTAGATCTTCAGCCATTGTACAATATGAACAAACTAAATATTACACAAAGAATACAAAAATAGAAGATAGAAAAGTGGGAAAGAATACAAGTTAGGGGGAGTGTGTACTGGGTTCTCCACTACTCAAACTCTAAGCTCTCACTTATAGCATGATCAGAGAAGAAAGCTCTTTTCATTTGCAGTTTATTTAGACTATCTTTTATGGTCTGTTTAGACCTTCTTCTGTTCTATACAAGTCTACCTTGCTTGGTTGGAATGAAGACTTTTTATAGGCAACTTTCGGTGGAAATTTTTTGTTCTTCTGAGATAGTCAGCATAGATTGTAGTTTTATGAAGTCTCATCAACTCTAACTACCATTATTTTCTTCTAGTGAACCTTTCTTGCATGATGACGTGGTTCCTCACCTGGAGATATTAATCACCAGATGAGTTCCATCGCGTAGCCTTTGTGCGAGATGTTTCAATCAATACACTAATTTCTTCCTTTCTACTTATCCTGCGTTTAGACATGGCAATCGTGTAAAACATGTATAATACTTATGTAAAATGTATTTCTATATACTTATGTATTTACAACATAAGTTACGCGCTTTGATCCTCTTCTTAGGCATTTTGACCTCATTATTCTAATAAAAGAGGCTATAATAACGGGTATTTATGCACGTTATCAATAGTCTACTTAAAAAAGTTCAAAATTTTTTAAAGAAGTATTTCAAAACCCAAAATGGAAACCAAATGTGTATGTGCAACAAATTCAATTTCAAACCAACCTAAAAACTTAACAAAAAGTCTCTAAGTATCACTTGAACAATCAAAGCAACTTAAGAATGCTAAGTGTAAGTTTGTAACTGTGACCTACTTAAAAAATTTAAAACGTGTGAAACAAGTACTTCAAGACTCAAAATGGTAAACAAACTGTGTAAGTGCAACAACTTCATTTTCAAACCAACTTAAAAAATAGCCAAAAAGTGTCTAAGTATCACTTGAACTGTCGAAACAACTTAAGAATGCTTAAGTGTTAGTTTCTTACATGTAACCTACCTAAAATTTTAAAAAAGTGTGAAAGAAGCACTTCAATACTGAAAATAACAACCAAATGTATAAGTAAAAAATTTAGTTTCAACCGAATCTCTAAAGTTGCCAAGAGATGTCTAGGTATCCCTTGAAATATCAAAACAAATAAAGAATGCTCAAGTATAAGTTTGTAACTTATAAACTACATAAAAAGTTCAAAAAACATGAAACAAGTAATTCAAGATCCAAAATGGCAACTAAATGTGTAAGTGCAACAAACTTAGTTTTAAACAAACCTACAAAGTAGCCAAAAAGTGTCTAATTATCACTTGAACTATCACAATAACTTAAGAATGCTTAAATGTAAGTTTCTAACACATATCCTATCTTAAAACATGTCAAGAAAAAACATGTACGATAGCTAACAAAAAAAGCTATAATAGACTTTAAATAACCTTTTTCGAAAATCTTGACACCCATGTTATTAAAAGTCTGAAACTTTTTATAGAGATTTTTTGAAGCTATAATGGGTGCTATTATAGAGTATAAAGATATAACTTATATACTCTGCTATAAAAATATTTGATAGCATTTTTATTGAAGCTATAATATGTTTAGGTAGCTTAGATAATGTGCTATGTTTAGTATATAGTAGCTTTTTCTCAATGCTATAATATAGTATTTATAGTTGTAATTTTATGTAATAGTAATGTTATTTAATTTACAGTTATTATAATAACCTTTTGATAACATTTCATTTTTGCTATATAGACATTTTATTGCTCTAACTCATGGCTATTAAAGAGGTAATTTTTTTCTCAAAAATAATTTTGAATTAATTTTCTTTTGATAAATTTTAGTTCAAGTACTTCAAATTTTGTTAAATCTACACACAAAATATTTCATACCATAAAGTACTAATAACTTTCATTCATAATCTTTTAACGTTACAAAATAAAATATGTAATAATTTTCTAAAATAAAGTTATCATCTAAATGATACAAAGAGAGATAAAATTTTTAGTGAATGTGCCAACAACACAAGTTAATACTCAAAATACAAACAAAAATCACCAAGTGTTCATTGTTGGTTATGAGCTATCATCGTTGGTTATCTTTTCCTCTAATAAAGCACCATTTCATTGACTGACAAAAAATTATAAAATATATGTTAATGTATGATTTTATAGACACTAATAATAGAGGATATTAAGAAAATATAGAGAAACTTAATAAATGTAGATAACTTATAAGATTAGAAAATAACATACCAATTGTCACTTTACTAGTTGGTTATGCAACCGAACCACCCAAAGCTTTTTCAATAGATATCATTTATGCTGTTGGTCTCCACAAATATGCATTTGATTTCTCTACAGTACATCAACCCATACTCTTACTTCATTTGGACCAATAGGAATGTAATGAACAAGTGCAGTTGGATCATTAGAAGACCATCGTTCTTCTACAACAATCTCTCCCGAGCCATACCAATCTAATAACTTGCACTTTATTTGACTGTTGTTATTGACACTCTATGATCAAAAGAAAAATATAACATGCTAGAATAAGAAAAAAATGAGATTAAAATAATTTTCATCCCATTATAATTAAATTTATCGGTGAAGAAGATATTGGACAAGTTTGAGGAATATTTATTGGCTTAGGTGCACAACCAGTAACATTTGAAGGACCTCACTTGGTTCAACCTATGATATATGAATCCAAAAATAGAGTTAACTACTAATAGGAAAAAAAAGAATGTAAATTATTAAAAGAAAAAATGCATGTTTCTTTATATAACATGACATATTTGCTTTCATTTCTATCGTTTCATATTTCAGTTTTTCATTTCTATCATTTCCTCCTTCATTTTCAAATATTATTTTTCAAGAACCTTATATTTGTGATCTTGTTGAGACAAAAGAGATAGTTTTGAACAAGTTGTAACAAATTCATATCCTCTTACATGACCACGGTCAAAGCCAAGAATTTTACTCAAAGCATCATCAACCACGTTATTTGAAGTTGTCGTCTCAGCCTCAGTTTGTTCAATGCACTCCTACCAACAAATACTATAATAAGCTAATTATTCCAACAAAGTCCCACTTTTAAAGGAAAAGAACATTGTAAAGTCTAAAGACACCTTATTTTCACATACTCTACACATATATAAACACAATCTTCTAGAGCAACAAGAAACATCCAACAAAATGGGCATGAATAGAGAAAGAAACACCAACCTAACACAAACCAACTAAAATAAGTTCACAAATTATAGAGAAAAGTTAGTACCGAAATCAAAATTCATAGTTAATAACCAAACCATACATGCTACAAAAAAATGCCTAATTATAAACTTTTTCAAGCCCTCCTTCAAAAAACAAACGAGTGACTTGGCAACTTGTGCATTCACTTGTTGTCCATCATTCTTCTTGTGTGCTTTAGTACATAATTCAACCCCTGTAACTGAACTTGGATTTAATTTTTTTTTTTACAAAATGAGATTTAGAAAAATGAAACCACATATAATATGAAAGCAAAATTGAATTACAATAATGATGTCACGCTCCACCCCAAAGTCGCTTTCTTGCAATCAAGTGGAGGCATACTTCCTAGACCCTTACCTCGTACTCCTTGTGGGGTAACACATTAAACCCCTAGTATGCAGACTAGCTTAAATCCTTCCACCCAGCTTAAACACCACTTTATTTTTTCAAGGACATAGGTTGCAACAACTTAACCTTTACTAATGCGTCCTTGATACTACATTCTCTTTTAACCTTGTATTTAATTACGCAATAGACATAGATAACTTGGCAGAAAAAATATAAAACTTCTTTATTAACTTAAGGCTCTTACAATCTTTATGAATTACAAATATAACTTCCTTATACTTTCTTGAAGTTGCTGCTTGGCTACCAATTATTTAATAATATCTTCTCTTCTTTGGCTCGGCTCTTTGACTCTTTTGCTCCCTAAGATCCCAGTCGACTTCTTATCATCCTCTTTTTTCCTTGCTTTTCACCACTAATGATGCTCTTTGTAAAGGACACCTAGAGGTCTAAACGTGGCACTTCCTCCTTCGCCAAGGTTGTCCAACCACCTCTCTTAGCACTCAACATTAGAGCTACTTTCTCCCGACTTAGCTTCTTGGGTCTCTAGCTCACCAGGTTAGTATTCCACTATTCTAGGTATTGCACTTGCCTATCTTCTTAGTCGGGCCACTCGCACTAAAAGGCTATCTATTTGCTTATCAATTAGCCCCTCGGACGTAATAGAAACTTTCTTGACTAATACCCCATGTAATACTACATAGACACTTTGTCTTCCTTCCTTATCTTTGCTATACAGCCTTAGAACATTACTTCGCATGGATTCAACGTTTAACGAAATATATAAACTTAGTCCCAAAACCTTCTATCTTTGTTTTCGAACACTTCTCCTTTCTGGCTGTTCTCTCATTCTACCGTTCCACACTCAAGACCTCCTCTGGTACTTTTCTCATAAAATCTCATTCTCTTCTTCTCTCCGATTTTGACTACTTGTTTCTTTGATTTTAGCTCTATTTATAGTGACCTTCTCGTTCAAAGTTTATTTTCATACTTTACACATGTCTCTTTGTCATTTTACCACTTCATACAACCAATCCCGCACCTGACAAGTGGTCCGAACATTAGTAGCGATTTGACTTCTCATTCAGACACATTGCATCTTATCTTCTTGGAAAGCCAAATTTCCTAAAATAACTTGATCCTCTTTATGTCCTCGAAAAGCCACAGACATTTACTTCCTCTCAGCGAGTAGACAAGTTATCTTAACAGAACACTTCCTCGCCTCCTTTCTTATGCGTACACACTTATTCTTTCGTTACTTTGTTAAATGCCTAACTCTTGGCATTTAGTATAGGCCACTTATTCTCTCATCCTTATCGCGTTCTTACATCTGCGTGACGAAATCTAAACATGTATTTCTCTTTGCGTCACTTTGTTTACCCCTTTTTGTGTGCTCCCTCATGGACGCAACACACTTTTATCTGCATGATTTCTCCATAATTATTTTCCAAGATCGAAATTTCTTTCTTTGGGTCGGTCGTCACGCATATTCCTTTTTGCAGAATATACGTTCTATTGTCAAAAATATTTTTTCTCAGCATTCTTGCTGCAAGGTCTTTATCGGGTTGGCAGTACACGATTAGGGCCTCACAAATTACCTTTACTATCGCACCTCACCCATACGTGTCTTAAACCTTATGGTGCGATACGGGACGCGACTAGAACCTTCAAACTTAAACAATTGTACGATTCAAAACTTAACATAAGTAGCAAAACAAAATCAAACAACTTCTTTAACGTAAACAATTTTTTATTTCTTAAGCCAAGCGTTCTACAATTAACTCTTTACATGCATCCTAAATACAAGAATTATAACAATTAAACTTAAACGTCTTGCTTAACTTCCTCGCATAGCAATTCATCTCACCTTTCCTTACATGGCCTTAATGTCTTAACGCTTAAACACCTGGGGAGGAAAAACTTAAAAGGTAAGTTAAAGATTTATGGAGTGATAGTTTTGAAAATCTTTTGGGGCATACAATACATAAAACCATTTTCATAAAACATGCTTCAACGCCTCAATTCAATAAATCATAAAACATACATACATTAGCCTTTCAATATTTCTTTCATCAGGAACATGAATCATTCCCACGCATAGACTATTGTGATGGCCTTTTCATCAGTAGCATCCTCTTGAAGAATTTCTTGGTTCATTTCCAAGTACTCAGGCCGCTAAGCACACTATATATCTTTTATGTATTGGTCAACTTCACTCCGCTATGCACTTTTTCTACATGGGTTGCCTTTACTCATTATGTGCACATAATACTAAGCTCATTGATAGGAATAAAACTAATAATTTACTCACAAGCATAACATATAACCATTAAACATAAAACTTTACAAGCATTCCTTAGAAATCACCAAGTTCATAAACATTTATGTGTTAAAACAGCATTACAAACCACATGAACTTTTGAAGGAAAGGTTAAAACAATTTAATTTTAAAAAACCACTCACTATACTCGGTTCCCTTTTTACTTAGAACACTTAAAATTCAAAAGCTTCTTCTTGTCTAAAAGCTTCTCCATAGTACATCGATCAATTCCTCTTACTATATTCTCTAATCTCCTTCTTCTATTGTCCTTTCTCCTTTATTTATACTAATTTTTATAATATATTAGTCAACCTTAAGTTCCCAAAAACTCGCCAATTCCTGCTTAGCCGCAAAATGCATGAAACATGCTTAAGACACCTGGACTCTCCATCGAAATTGGCCTAAGATCTCTCGAGATCTTCACCCTTCTCGGTTGGACACGACTCCAAGATTGTGCAAGAATCTTAATTTTTTTTCTTTTGCTTCCAATTTTGGCCGAACACGACCCTGAGATGGCTTGAGACCCAACTTTAGAATCTTTCTATCCTTCATCTCAGCCAAACAAGTTCCAAGATTCTCTCGAGATCTATCTAAAAACCTTTCTGTTTTTTAACTTGATAGTTTTGCACCAATAGACCCTTGCTATAGCACCAAGATTTGCTCCTTACTTTCTATCTCAGCTAAGATTTCTTAAGGTTGGCTCAAGATTCTTACTTTTGTCTCTTCTCTCGATCGAACAAGATCAAGCTTGAACACTTCTGTCTCGAGGTTCTTACATAAAAAGCATCATGTCTTTCCTCTCAGTCAAGCAAGATCAGTTTTGTCATGGGATCAACCTTCTACCTCAAATCTCGATCGAGATCTCACAAAACTGCTTTAGGATTCCTTTTCCAAGGCACTTACTTTACCTACCATGACATTCAAACTATGTCACTATTTGAGTTTTAATTTCCCATCTTAACTTCACTCAAAAACTAACCTTCAAAACACTTTAAAAGGCCCAAGCTTCTTTAGGGTTTGAGGTTTACATTTACCATCTATTCAGCCAAACGAGAATACCCTTTTCTACTACATGTATATATGCGGGAGTTGTTTTTTCTTCATCGCTTTGTATTTTTCACTTTTCAACTACTCAAATAAAAGACATCTAATATTCATACAAAGTAATAATAAAAAAATGTAAGCGTATACGTTTTGAATTAGACATTTACATACCTTGAAGTTTGCACTAGTCTTTTCACTCACATAGTCCATCCAAACATCTAAAAATTGCAATTATCAAGCATTTAGCTTCAAAATTGCATCCTTTGTTAGGGGCATCTTGAATTTGCTTTACTAAGCGAGATTTTTTTACCCCTCAATGATCTACCAATCTTTTGAAAAAAAAAAAAAAACTTTTTTTGCCAATCTTTCACACTATATCTTAACTAAAGTATAAAATAGTTAGAATCAATTGTAATGACCTTATTGGAGAAAAATAGATGTGCCTTCAATCTAAGCTATGTAAGTGAAATAAAGTAACTTAATGTCTTAACAGATTTTCATAACATTATTTTCAACCTTGTTGATAGTTTTAGCCAATTCTCTACATTCACTGGTACGACCTCTCTCACTAGTGGACCAAGAAAAGAAGTCAATCTTACCGATTCATCACCAATGTATTGTCCATATTCATTGAAAACAAGGTTCACTCTTGATTGTTTTTCAACAGTTATTGTTTTCATTTTTGTAGGTTATCTTGTTTTATTTTGGCAAAGTCATTTCAAATGGGTGTTCATTAACAAAATTATTTTCATTTTCAAGTCCATTTACACAACTACAAAACGTCATCATTTTTATAATCCCCCAAACAATAAACAAAAAGCAAAAAACCAAGGATGGAGTTTAGCCAATTAATCTCAGATCGTTGTAGCTTCTGATCTGTAGGTCCATTAGGTCCCCTTCCTAGCTCGTAAAGGGTAATGAGATTTATTCATATTGGTTGTAATTTGAAATGTTCAAATTTACTTTGGAAATTAGTTTAATGTATTGTGATATATTAGAATATAAAGTTTATCAAACTTCATTATATAAATTTAATTTTGGATATGATTCAAAATTAATTTATGAGAGATAAAATGTTTAAATAAGTTCAAATATTAATTTAATGTGAATTTGATTCGTATTAAAATTATTGGTTATGAGAGAAACTTATATTTGAATATGATTTAAATTTAATTTAAGTTAAATATAAAATATTTAATTTAGCTATTAATTAATTCTAATTAATAATTTATTTTTATTTAATTAAATCTATAAGATATTGCAGAGATATTCATTCAAATAAGATTTAAATGAAATATTAATTAAATATGATTTAATTAATTATATTAATATAAATCTATAAGATATACGAAAGATATTCATTCAAATAAGATTGGAATGAAATATTAATCAAATATGATTCAATTAACTATATTAATATAAATCTATAAGATATTGGAGAGTTATTCATACAAATAAGATTTGAATGAAAAATTAATTAAATATGATTTAATTAATGGGAATTTTTAAAAATAGTAGATTTTACAAAATATTTACAACTTATAGCAAATTCTATCACGCATAGTCATTGATATGCTATAGTGATAGAAGACTATATCCAAAAAAATTCTATAGCTTGTAAATATTTTAATTTATTTTGCTATTTTTAAAAATGCCCCTTTAATTAAATATTAACTAACTGATTAATTGTTAATTAATTAATAGATTTGATAATAGAATCACATGATTCTCTCTACTCCTTTTCCTATTCCAAGAAGTAAAGAGAGTTATAAATATGTAGAAGAAAAATGTTTTCATTAACGAATTCATCAAGAAAAGAAAGTCAAGGTTTTTGCTCTGCAAAAAGAAAAGAGTTTCCCTCAAGTACCTCTAAACTTTTTTCCAATTGGCAGTAGTAAGTCCAACATTCGAAGATTCATAATCTGTACCTAATAAGAGAGAAAACATTTTGAAAGAGTAAGTCAAAAGACATAGTGAGCTACAGTTTTATAAAAAAAAAGGTTTTTATAAACAGTTTAGCATTAAACTGTAGCTGAAATAACATTTATCAATAGACATTTATTTCATAATATGATAACTTGGAAACATTGAACTTTTAATAACATTACATAGCTTCTGGAAGACATGATCCATAGCCACAGACATTATTAAACCTTTTTGTTCTAAGACGAAATAGTCAATAGGAAACAACTTTCAGTGTAATCCTCCTCCTTTAAGACATAACATTTACACTCTTCTTGATGATCTATAATTAAAAATAGGCTCATCAACCCTACCATCAGTATAAAGTTAACCACATGTAAAATATAGATCCCATGGAATATTCGGGCTAGCATAAAACATATTGAAACACCTTGAAACATTCCTTTTGCTTTCATACTTCATCATCATATTAGTCAATCATAACATTGTTTTGAGGAATCAGTTTGATAAACATTTATGCTTTTACAAACACAATAGAAAGCAATAACTTCAACATTTTTCTTGAATTAAACTTTGAACAATAAATCATGCTTTAAGGAAAGATTTAAGAAATCAATTTGTCACTCATTACACTTGATTTGATCCTTGGTTTAAAAGGTTCTTTCAATTTCTCCTTGACCTAAAAAAAATCATATTTAAGTTTTAATGAATCCGTCAAGAAATATCCAAGAATTTTCCTAAAAGTTCCAAAAATAAAACACTCAAAAAATAGCTTAAAATACCTTACTAGTGCTCAATGACATTATGGATGTGCTCTACACGCTTGCATTGCATGGGCACGCCTTGCCATGTACTAACCTTGTAGAGAGGTGTCGTGCACGTCCTGGCTACACACCTTACACGCATCACCATCCCATGTTTTATGCGCGTTGTGTCTTGCACCCTAACCTCTATGTGTGGTCATGCACGCAGCCTGAACGCATCCTTGTCGCTCAGTTGTGTCATGGTCATGTTGTATGCTTCAAAATATGCAAAACAACCTCTATAAATAAAAAAACACATGCCCAACTCTCCTAGCCTTGCTTGACACTCGATCACTATCCAGAAACAAATTTTCGTCCAGAAACTTAACTTGGCTTTAAAAAATCATAACTAAAATCCATAACTCTTTTGAGAAAACTTTATTTCACAAAGTTACTTGAAAATGTCTTGTCTTTCTTACCTCAAAATTTCAGAAACAAACTCTTACAGATGCGTTCTGTGTTCTCTAAAACATGCACCTTGCTCAGTTTCTTTCAAAAATTGACCTTCTCGCCTTTCCTTTACTTACACGCAATCCTCCTAACCTTCAACTTGACCAACAACCCTTGAGTAGAAACTAGACTTAAATTTGAATCTTTTGAAAATAGTTTGAGATAAATGACACTAGTGAATTGTGAGAAATCCTTGTTTGAAGTTGTCTATTTATAGTGAAGCTTTGCATGAAAATGAAATTACACTTCCAACTTAGTTAATTCATCCATTAATCTCTTTAATCCACCCCTTGCTTCCTAATCCACCTCCACCTTAGCCGTAGAATGCATGGAATTTTTTTAAGCCACCTGAATTTACTTTAAACTATTTGCTCCTAATTAGCCATATAGATTGCTTAAACGGCTAGCTAACCTCTATGGCCTTCCTTGTGTGGTATCCTTAAATGCCTAGCCCTCTCAATCACCTAGGTAACCTCCATGGCTGTTAGCTTCCTCGTAAACAAGTCTTCCTCGCATAGCCTAAGCCGCCTACTTCTTTGCTTGCTAACCTCTTAGTTCATCTTGCTTAGCACATGACTAACCCTCCATTCATAGCCAACAAACCTTGCTAACCTCTTGATCAATCATCTCGCCTAGCAACCTTTTGTTCACTAATCATCCTTAAATGCCATAACTTCTCTCTTTGGAGGTTATTTCTCAATTGGTTGTCCATCCGTGTCTTTCTCACCTAGCTTCAAGGTTTTCCCAACAACACTTAGCCACCTAAAACATGTCATTTAAAGGTAATCTAAGTCATTTGGTCACCTAGCATATGATTAAAACGTCTAACCTCTAAATGCCTAGGACTTTTTTTAATACTTAGCCATTTTCAACTTTTCTTTTTATCTCAAATTCAAACCTCAATACTTAATCTTTCCAATTATTCTTATTTGTTTTCTTCTTTACATCTTGTTCTCTCAAGGCTTAACAAGTTTTAAAAGTCTTAGAATTTTGGGGTTTCACAGTATGTTATTAGAAACTCAAAGCTATTGTGGATATCATGCTAATCTGATCTCTTTTCTTTGTCCATTTATCCTAAAAATAAACAACCACAATATCACATTAACTTGATATCATTGATATAGAATAGCCTATTGGAGATATTACTTAATGATGCTATCAGTGATATCCTTCTGATGTTATCACTAATAGATATTATTCGTGATAGCAATAGAAGAATATCATTGATAGTAGCTATCAAAAATATTAATTGATAGCAGGTCTAATTAAACCTCATTATAAAAATGATATGTTTACCAAGGAGATATCACTTATAAAAAATATTATTCTAATTACATCGCTTATAGTTGCTATAAGAGATATCATTCTAATATAATCAGTAATAGATAATGTTAGTAATATCATTTTATGTTGATAGCAATATAGAAAAATTGATTATAATAGCTATCAGAAATATCAATTTATAACAAAATCACTGATAGAAGATAACAACGATAGCAACTAAATACCACATTTCTCAAATTAAAAGTTATTACTGATAGTAGTTATCAGTTATCACGTTCCACTCCAAATGTCACTTCATGCAACCAAGTGGAGGTGTGTCATCTAGTCACTCAACGCATATCTCTTTGTGAGATAGCACGCTAAATGCCTAGTAAGCGGAGCAACTTCTTAAACCACAAAATTTAAATGCAGAATTTGAACTTGAATGAAACACAAAAACTTCATTGATAAACAAATTGCAAGGGCACATTTGATTCTTAGAACACAAATCTTTCAAAATAAAATACAGACTCAAAACAACAACTTGACTTTTCTCACCTAGCTTTACATGCTATACGAGATAACGATGGCAACTACCAAACGATGCGATTAAGAAGGCACGGTAGGCGATCAAGACAGCAAGTTCAATGTCGAATGTCTTTCACTACCTGCGGGATAGGAAGAAAACATTTGAAAGGTTAGACGAAAATGGCTAGTGAGTGGGATCTTTTATCAAGCGCTTTAAATAAATCAAGTTTCCTTCATCGCCACATAGTCAAATTACCAGAACAAGCATTATAGTAAAATGTTAGTCAACCCATTTCAAGTTTAATCATGCAGATTCATCTTGTATATTCAATTACATTTTTATGTACCCTTTCCTTGACTCAAGCGTTTACCAAAAAATTTTGACAAGTTATAGTCATGCAAAGAAATCTCAACGCACAGGCAAGTACCACAAATTCTCTCATGCATAAAGATTTTTCAAATGTCAGATCACACTCAAGCAAATAAACATCACATACCAGATCACACAGCAAGTATGAGGCATCCTATTCAAGATAACACAACATAAATAAGCATTTTATTCTAGATCACACAGCAAGAATAAAACATTTTATCCTAGACCACAAAATAAGAATAAGGCATTATATCACATAGAATACGGGGATAGGCTCATTTTAACTTTTCAACATTGCATAAACATTTCCATTTTCCAAATGATGGCAATATCATAAATAATATAGGTCTCATATCACATCTTACTGCATATTTATCATATAAGGTCTAGAGGAATTGGTTTTTCAAACATTTCTTTCTTTTGAAAGTTCACACATCATTCCTTATAAGTGATTTATTTCCTTATTCTAGTCTTTTCAGTTCATTCATGTGTCACACATTTTGCGAATTTGAAAGCAAGAGAAACTTCCTATCATCATGATTTTCATGGAAATAGGTATAAAGATTTAAATGCATTTGACAAATTCTTTTTAATAAGAACCACTCACAACACTGTCGACAAGGTCCTAGCCTAGCTTCCTCAGCCAAAAGTCTCCCTTACACTTCTTGAAATCCTTGTCGGAAATGAGTTTGTTCCTTGTCTTGAGTCCTTGAATACTTTCCCAGTCTTTCTTAACAAACTCAGGGTAAAAGCAACTTCAAATGCCCCAAATTCCTCTATGTATAGATCTCTCCAGCGAGTTTTTTTGTGTCAGAATTATTTCTCTTGTCGGTGGCGAGAAGTGGTTAAATCTCAAAATGTCACATGCCTCTGTCAAACCCTTATTCTAAATTCAGATTGGGTAGTTGGCTCCAATCAATCGTAAACCTACGCTACATTTGGGTCATATCACTGTCTTTAGGTGAAGCAGTTAAACTTATCTATTTGTCCGCCACATAACTCTCTTCGCGTAGAGGTCTTTTTATCGCATAATCCTTTCACAAAATGCATTTTACTAACAAAAGTATTTTCCCTATCGTAGGGCCTTCATCGCGTTGGTGGTATGTGATCGATGCCTTACATCAACGATAACAACTAACTATAGCAACTGATACCATATTTCTCAAATTGAAAGTTACTCTACCATTCAGTGGCTATCATTGATAAGTGTTATTGTTGATAGTCGTTATCAATTATATCAACTAATAACATATGTCCCAAATTGAAAGTTATCATTGATAGAATCTATCAATGATAGCAACATATAACAACTATCAATTGCTATCAATGATAGCTTTTAATTTGAGAAAACTGGGAAAAAAATACTCGTAATGGTGATAAGTTATCATTGATGGTAGCTATTAGTGATAATAACCAATAACGGCTATCAGTGGTATTCAATAATTGTAGCTATTAGTGATAGCTTTCAACATGAAAAAATTGAGAAGAAGTTTATGAAGTAATCATTTATCAAATTGAAAGCTAGTGATGATATCAATTATCAGGGATAGATGTTATCGGTGATAACAATTATCATTGATAGATGCTATTAGTGATAGTTGTTACCATTGATAAATGCTATCAGTAATAGTTTTTTATTTGAGAAATTCGACAAGAAATGTCCAAAATTGTGGTTAGACGTGGATATTTTAGTCTTTTACTATATCTTTTGCTAACCTATAATTATTTTATCCGTGTGCTATATATGCTATTATTTTAGGCATTTTTGCCATTTATGCAACTAACCCACAATTAAATAAAAATTACTTGGGGCATTACACTTTTTACTCTTTAAGAAACTTTCGTCCCTGAAAGTTCTAAGCCTGAAAGAGCTTGGGTACTTCAATCTCATCTCATCTTCTCGATCCCAAGTTGCATCCTCAAACTAGTGATTCTGCCAAAGAACTTTCACTAAAGCTATCTCTCGGCTATGCAAAATCTCCACTTCTTGAGCTACAATTTGAATAGGTATCTCTTCAACTCAAGTTTTCATTCAACAAAAGAGGCACATAATCTACAACATGGGACGCAAGTCGCAACTACTATGTACTTTCTTAACATGAAAACACGAAAAACATTATGAACTGTAGAAAGTGATGATGGAAAAGCTACATGATAGATACACCATAGGGCCAATTTGATCCAGAATTTCAAATGGCCCAATGAAATGGGGACTCAGCTTTCCCTTCTTTCCAAACCTCATAACACCCTTCATAGGTGTTACCTTAAAAAACAACTTGTCACCCACCTCAAACTCTACGTCTCCACACCTAACATCAGCGTAACTCTTCTATTTGCTCTGATTTGTATGCATTTGTGATCTAATCTTTTGCACCGCCTCATTTGTAGCCTACACTAACTCAGAAGATCTACAACTCTTTCCATAAAAGGCTTCAAATAACGTTATACCAAGAGTATTCTGGTAACTATTACTGTAAATAAATTCCATCAAGTGCATATGAGAATCCTAATCCCCTGGAAAATCTAGTGCACAAGCACGCAACTTATCCTCGAAAGTTTGGTTTAAACGCTTTATTTTATTTTCGGTTTATGGACAAAGAGTTGTGCTAAAATCAAACTGTATGACTAATACTGATCGAAGGCTCCTCTAAAAACTAGATGTAAAACGGGGTTTCTGTCAGAAATAATGGAAAATGGCACTCCATGCAATCTCACAACTTATTTCATGTATAACTGAGCCCACTTACTCCATAAATGCATGGACTTTCCTAGAATAAAATGTGCTAACTTGGTGAGTATGTCAACAATAGCTCATATCATTATAAGCGCTTTTACTATCCTTAGCAAACTTGATATGAAGTTCATTGACAAGTTCTCCCACTTTTACTTTGAAACACTCAGAGGTTGTAGCTACACAATTGGTTTCTATCTTGGGGCCTTCACCTACTACCACACCAAGTACCTACTGACAAACTCTATCACACCCTCTCCTAGACTACATTCTCTTAGCTTAAGAGACGACGTGAAGCCGACAATTACTGTTCTCCTTTCAACGTTACTTGTTAGACTCTTACTAGAACTAAAACTTAAATCTAAAACTTAACCTATATACCATAAGCATAAGACATACACACATCACGAAAAAACGAAAACAAACTTTATAAGTAAAAGTAGTGCAGCCTATACAACTACAACCAACTTCTCTAAAAGTCTGATATAGACAATATCTATACAAACAATAATACAAAACATCCCAAAAACTAACTTTGAACAACCTACAAACTACTCAACCTTAGCTATATACACATATATAAGGACAACATGCACTAACTAGATACAAGACATACTAAAAAGGAAACTAAAACTCTCTAGTAGATAGGCAACGAAGTCTGGCTCCAGGTCCATGATCTTACCTAGAAAGTAAGAAAACATTTCGAAAAGAGTGAGTTAAAGCTCAATGAGTAACTAGCTTTTAAAATAAAACATGCTTAGTAAATCAATAAGTAATAAACTTTACAAAGAAAACAAAAAACTTCTCAAACTAAATAGTTTTTCAAACTTTTCTCTTTCTCTTGCTATACACTGAATCTCTGTATAACTGTGAGATGAGAACCTAAGCATCAGTAGTGCCATCATCTTAATATAACTTCTCTGAGATGAAAAACTAGGTGTCGGTAGAGGTCTCCCATCATTTATATGATGGAAACTCTAGACATCTATTGAATGCCCTCATCACAAGACCTCTATGCACAGAAAACTCCCTCGTATGGTTACTATAATCTCTAGGTATCTCAAGTATAGACTAAAACATGTTAAAAAAATCATAAGCTTTAAAACTTCATCTCAACTAAAATAATGTGTGTTTTTATATAAATCTCTTGCTTATAACAAGTCTCAAATCTTCAAATCATGCTTTGCTAAAATTAGTCTGACTTAAATATTTCAAAAACTTAACATACTCTTGCTTGGTAGAAATACTTGTGAATCTCATACTTTTAAGTAATAGTTTAGCAACACCAGTAA
>JBBPDI010000009.1:7101113-7112645 GCA_037974545.1 Cucumis variabilis | reverse complement strand
CCAAAATTAAATTTATATAATAAAGTTTCACAAACTTTATATTATAATGTATCACTGTACATTAAACTAATTCCCTAAGTAATTTTGAACATTTCAAATTACAACCAATATAAATAAATCTCATTACCCTTTACAACCAATATAAATAAATTTTATGTATTTGGATCAATTTTTTTGAAAACGGTGACGATTTAAGAATTGTAATATGAACTTAATACATCCAAAATAACAAAAGAAAAGAAAACATATAGATTAATTTCATAAATTTTTTTAAAAAATCATTCTCTAAACCTTAAATTATTGGCAAAATTGTCAAATCCTTATAACATTGTTATTAAATAGTTTGAGAAGAAAAATATAATAATAAAATAAAAGAGAAATTGTCAAACAGATTATAAAAATATAGAGGTGCATAATAAAAAAATTAGGAATAATAAATTATTATAAAATTATTAAATTAAAAATAATTAAGTATATTATCATTGATTTATTATCAAGTAAATATGAATGTGTGAATTTTTTAAAATCATTGAGTGTATAATGATTAATAAATCATTAAAGTTAAAAAAACTATAATTATAAAGAGAGAAGGAAAGAGAAAAAAAAAGTGGTGAATTGATGTTCAAAATAATTTTTTTAAAATTCACAAAATAATAATAAAAAAAACAACTCCTTTACCTAATTTTTTAGAAACATATCCCTTATCCCAATTTAAATTCAAAATCACCCAACTTTTTAAAAAAACTTGGACTCTATAAAGACATGCAACCAAAATCAATTCTAAGATGAAGAATTTTTTCTTTTGTTATTTTCTTTTTTAATTTAAGCATTTCAATTCTATTTATAGACCAAAATAATAATATTTATCAATATTTACATATATTTTTATTCTTATTATCTTTTCTCAATAAATTTCTCCAATGTGCGAAATCTTAGGCATTCATAACCATTATAAATAATAATAATAATTATTATTTACTGTTATTATTATTCTCTTACCAAAATATATAATAAGCATATATATTTATTTAAACTATTATTCTCTCTTAATTAAATTTATCATCTTTTCTCGTCCAATTAAATCAACCATATTTTTTCTCATTAATTATCTTATTTTTCTCCCATTATATTTCATCGTATAATTAACTTTACTTTTTTAACTAAATAAAACTCACCTTCTCCTTCCTCGATTAAATCTTTCATCAAATCAACTTTTTATCTTTACAAAATAATTATTTTTTCCAAAAGGAACACTTGCAAAAATGACAAAACAAGTTATAATAATTAAGTCTATAGTACATATACTTTATTATTTGCAAAATGAAAAAAAAATAAAATAAAGCCTAGCCCACACATATAAAAGCATGGATTTGATTATTTTTGCTATATTTGCAAAATCACAAACCTTAAAAACATTTTTGCAAAATAGCTAAATTAATCTGCTACCCAATACAATTTCCTTTTCCAAAAATCAATTTTTTTCTCTCTTCGTTAAATCTCATCAAATCCAATCAACTATATTCTTTTACCAAAATATTTTATTATTACTTTCTTTTTCTTTCTAAACAAATATCCTCTTTTCAAATAATTATCCTCTCACAAATAATTTATCTTTGCCTTCTTTACAAAATACAATATCTTTCTCTTAAATAATTATATTTTAACAAATATAATTATCTTTTCCTTTTCCATAATAATTATATTTATATATATATATATACATATAATCATCAAATTTTCAACAAAATTTCCAGTCTTCAATTTAATTAAATAACTTCTTATTTAATAAATCTCAATTTTGATAAAGCCAAATAATTTCCACAACTTTACTAAACTTCATAACATACAATTAAATAAAATTCTCAACAAACACCATAAATTCAAATCCTTTATAATTAATTAATATTCATTCAACAAATATTTAATTAATTTCAATGTTCATAAAATCAAATTCTTTTCATTACGTGAAATCAAAATAATACCCAATATGTTAATTCTAATTAAACAAAACTAAGATAATTACGTTACATACATTCTATTTCTTTCTCTTTCCTCATTAAATTTCTTTTACATCTTCCAATCAATCAAGATCAACCCTCTATCTCTTCAATAACAATTAATAAAATTGTAAAAAATAGCAAATTTGATAAAATATTCACAACCTATAGTAAAATTTTTAGATTCTATCAATAATAGACATTGATAGCCATTAATATGCTTCTATCAGTGGTATTGATAGATAGTGGTAGAAGTTGTGACTATCATTGATAGAATCCAAAATTTTGTTATAATTTGTAAATATTTTAATTCATTTTGCTATTTTTAAAAATGCCCATAACAATTATTATAATTCAACGTATAATTAATTTTACCTTTCACCATTAATTATATATATATACATATATATAATCAACATTATTTCCACCAAAAATCTAAATTTCTTAATTAAATATGCACACACACATACCAAAAATCTTAATTTCAAATTCACCGAATCAATTAACTTCAAGTTGAAATACAAAACACCCCTAACAACTCGAACGTAAAATAAAATTAAGATAATTAAATTAGAAATTACTTCAATTTTTGGGTGTTATATTTTACAAAAATAAAATGTCAAGAGAAACCAAACATGATACTGAATCAACATGAATCCACAAACTTAATTAACATGTAAAACAAAAGAGTCAGGTCTACTATCTTAAATCACACAAAAAAATATGTCGAATATATTTTTCTTTTTGTCAAATGATTAAAGTATACCTGACAAATAGAATATTTTTTTCTTTTTATGAAATACTTTAGATTGAAAAAAGAGGCTAAACTATAAATTTGATCTGTGTGATTTAAAAAAAATTATAATTTAATCTGGACGGTTTTAAAAGTTCAAATTTAGTACCTATAATTTGATTAGATTCTTTTGTAAACAAATTGAAAGATAAAAATGAAATGGTGTGTAAAATATGAAATAAATAATAACTAATAGATTCAAAGTTTTAGAACGACTTAGGAACAAAATCGACAAAGGAAAGGGGTGGTTGCATTTCAATCACAAAAATATGTGAAACAAATACATTAGGAAAGGACTCAAGAAGGTGTAGGTTGCAATTCAACCACAAATTATGTGGGTCGTCCATTCAAATGATTGACCTTTCACTATCATATATCCAACTCAACTTTTTCGTTTGAAAAAAACATTTAAAAAATAAGAAAAATGAAGCAACTCATTGTAAATCTAGTAAAATAGTTGTCTTAAATGTCATAAACATAACTTTATAACGTACCAAAAAATTGAATTTGTTATTTTTCTAAAGAATGTGTAAAATTGAAAAATATCAAACGCAACACATTAACACATTACCATCATAAATAACTTAAATTAGTGTATATCACTATCTGTCGATGATAGATATATTTAAGATAAAGATTGTTTAAAATAAATTTAAAAAGTGATTTAAAAACTATTTTAAGTGGTCATGAACGCTTAAATTTTTATCTAAAAATAATTCATTTAAAATTAAATACATCAAAAGTTAATCCTAGGTGCTCATAATAATAGAATGTGATTTCGAGTTGTCCTCAAATTTAAAATTTAGGCTATACTACTCAAAGTTTTAAATTCCCATGTGAAAATTTTGGAGGTCTTTTTATAGCTAGAAGTTTCATATTGAATTTTGTAAAAAAAAAAAAAAAATATATTTTTTTATAGTAATTAAATTACCATATTATTATACAATAATTACAAAGAAACAACGTAAAAAGAAGATAATAGAGAATAGAGAAAGTAAAGAAAACAATTGAACTCAATTGTGAATGAGTATAATAAAGGCACTATACATCTCTGTTTATAAGACATGCGAGGGTATAGGTTACAATATGTAATTTGATAGGTTGGATGTTACAACATGAAATTGAATGGTAGTTATATAACAATTGGTAATTATGTAGGTTATTAAATATCTACCATTCATAACATATAATTATATTTTATAATACAATTGGTAATCTATGTCGTCATTTTTTTTTAAATACTTTGAATATTTTTTAATGTGTGTTCATATATATTTAGATATTGGATTTACAAATGTTCTCTCTCAGCTAAATCTACTTTGCCTTACCATTTTGAAAAAAATCATGAGGACGTCAATGAAGAACATGATGGTTCAGTTCGAGAAATGAAGATGAATGAAGAACGTTATCGAATTACACACCTTTTTGTCTAGTTAATATTATATTGTCTCAAAAAATTATTGGTCTTAATTGTATTAAATTATTAGAAATCAATTGTTTTTTTTATGGTTACGTATTTACATTTCAAGATATTTGTACTTCTAAAATTGAATTGTCCAAAAAATAATTACAAAAAAAATAAAATTAACGTTTAGTTTCAAGTAACTAAAAAAATTATTAATTTTGAGATAAAGTGCGATTAATTTTAAAATATATTTATGAAAAAAGATTCAAAATGTGTGTATTTTTTCATGAAACTAGTTCATAATGTTTAATAGTTTTTTTTTAAGGTAATTTAACCCAAAGTATAAACATTATTAGTATAAGACAAACCAAACACAATTTTACATATAAACATTTAGAAAGAAGTCAAACAAAATTCGTGAGTATTTAAATTTTAAACTCATTTTTATATTTAAACATTTTTTCAAAAGAAAAATAAGTTAGAATTGTATATATGATGGTGGAAGGTAATTTATTTTGTGGTTGAAATGCAACCCAACTATATATCCAACCATCTCGAGTCCTTTCCGGCCAATGTATTTGTTCCACATATTTTTGTGATTGCAACCTCTCCTTTCCTATGTTTTTTTCTTCCAAAGTCATTGTTCTAAAACTTTGAATCTATCAGTTGCTTTTTATTTCATATTTTACAAACCATTTCGTTTTTTTCTTTTTATTTTATTTTACAAAAATCTATCAAATTATAGATACTAAATTTGAACTTTTAAAATTATTGAGATTAAGTTATATATATTTTTTTGAAATCATAAGAAATAAATTTATAGTTTAACCAAAAATTTCACGAGAGAATAGATATACATAAACGATGAATCTTAAATCTATAAACATCTAGGAATTCGACATAATCTTAGAAAAGCTAAATCTAAAACATGATATCTATATACTGAGTTCATGCTAGAGTATAATAACAAGTGATTCTCAATAGATAAATAACAATGTATTTGAAAGAGATCGTAACATGCATGGTTTAAATCACTTCTGTTATTTTAAAATTAACTATGAAACCTGTTGTTAGTGGTTTAAATCCAAATTTAATGAAATGACTATTACATCTAATAAGTAAAATTAAATATTAAATTGAATTTTAATGATTAAACATGTGTTTGAAAACAACGGGGGATTTATTAAGGGAACACGTACCCCTTATATTATCAGTTTTTATATTTTAATATTAATTTTGAAGTGTTATTACAATATATATTAAATTTAGCTTAATGTTGCCTAATTTTTGCTTCTACTCCAATGGTTGTGCCTCTCCTGCACAACCCTTTGGATAGTTCTACTCAAAACTACAAATAATTAAGATAAGACTAGAAAATATTAATGACAAATAAAAAAGAAAAAGAACAATTTTTTTTCTTTTTTAATGTTAAAATCAATTGTTTTAGAGAAAATTGCATCAATTGATAAAAACATTTAAAAAAAAAACATCCTGTGCCACATCTTTTTTGCATATTACAAATATAACAAATATGACAAGTAATTAGTGATATCTAGCGGCTATCAGACGCTATCGAATGACTATCAAAGAGTTATCAGAAGGTTATCGACTTTTAAATTTGCTTTTTTGTAATTTTGAAAATAGAATGACAAAAAGGTTATTATTATATTTTTTTTGTTGTTCTTTTTGCAAGCACCGCTTCTTTAACTTGATGAGTGGATGGATTAAGATTAGATAGAACACAATAGAGATTTACTATCACTCGAACATTGTTGCAAGCTCGACAGGCAATCTATTCTGATAAGGAAACAATCTTGTTTTTTGCCAACCAAGTAAATTTCTAATATATATATATATATATATATATATATATACACACACAATTACAAAACAGTACTTTGTGGATCGAGTGATTCAATTTCCTTCAGCTTTTTTTCAACTCTTATATTCCAATTTTCATTTTTATTCAAAGTTTGATTTTTATTAATGAAAGTACGGCCAATTTGTGGAAAATTAGTTACAACGTACAAGTAATAGTGGGATAGAGTCAAAGTTAGAAGATAATCATCACTCAACTTAATTTTACCATGGATACTATTCGTAATTTAAAATAAATAGTAAGAATAAATTTAAGTGAATATAACTCAACAGAGATACTTTATATATATCATTAGTAGTATCAATATAGAGGTGATATACATTTTGGAATATGATAGATTCTATGTATGTATGAAAAAAATATATATTATCATGTGAATGGGAGATTTGTGAGTTCTCGTATTTTTCTAATAGAAGTTTTCAAATATAAGAAAACTCGTTGAATATCTCTATAATTCCTTAAAATTTTTTTGATATATTTTATATATAGTTTCAATTATTTTACTATCTATAATAATTTTTCTTTTTTCATGATCTTTTAATTTTATGCTAGTGTAACAATTGAAACCTTTAAAAATTTAATTACTTTACTAAATAAAAGAAGTTAATTATTCTTCATGTCTAAATAGAAGCTAAAAACTTAAAAATCAATCTTGAAATATTAGAAACTATGATAGTCATTTTCTTTTCTTTTTAAATTAAGTTTATTTTCTTTCAATTTTAGAAAAAATAGCAAGTTTTTTTAAAAATTATTTTATATTTTTTAGTTTTTAAAATTTATTAGAAAATTAGAGAAGAACCTATAGTTTAAAAGCTTATTTTATTCGAAAACAAAAATAAAATACCAAATAGTTGCCCAACAAAATTTTTGCTTGATTTCTATTTTACTCAAAGCGTCTCCTACAAATGAAAATAACCTGCATATCACGTTGTTACCCAAAGAGACACTACAACAAAAATGATCTACGACAATAGTTATTTTATTCGTGACAATTATTTACAGTCATAGTATCGAGTGTCATGGAAAGTCTTTCCATGACAGTTTTCAAAAATTGTTGCAATAAGTTTTTTCATGACAGAAAATAAATGTTTTTAATTTCTATTTTATGACAATAAATAACAGTCATATTTTATATTATGACAACAAATAACTGTCATCATACTGTCATCATTTGCATATTAACGACAGTTAAAAAAATGTCGCAAATTCGTTTATTATGACATTTTTAAATGTCAAGGATATGTCAATCGTGACAGTTTTTATAAAAATAAATGTCATCTTTTCAAAATTGACGACAGTTAAAAAATGTCACGAATTCGTATTTTATGACAATTTTTTCTGTCAAATATATTCCAATCGTGACAGTTTTTTATAAAATTAAATGTCATTGTTTTGCTATTGATTAAATTTTTTTCCTGAAAAATATAGGGCAATCGTGACAATTTTTTTTATAACAAAAATATCATTGTTTTAATATTGACGACAATTATGGAGTATAATTAATTTATATATTATGACATTTATTTCCTGTTGCAAATTCCTCAATTATTACCGTTTTTTCCTGTTCTACTTGTCGCTTCGCCATTACACGAACCATTTGAATGACAATAATGCTATAATGCATAACACCCATATAGAAACAAATGGTCGACACAATTAATATATATATATACGCTATAATACACTTTGTAATATTCGTACATTTCCAATGAATTTTAAACAATTTACAAGTATGGAATTACAGTTCTTAATCAAAACTAGTGTAAATACCATCAGAATACATATAACATGATTTTTTGTACAAGCATAAACAACCAACTGGTAAGCCTTCATCTCTGAAAATATTCTTTGTTGCTTAAACCATGCTAGCCAGTGTATTTTAATGGTCCAGATAAACTTTTTTGAAAGAAAACTCATGAAGTTGTCGACTCCAGTGAACCTACAAAGACAACATGAATATAAACATGTATCACAGTACAAGAGGGTACAACTCACTTAAAGAAAGTACAACATGAATATACCAGACAGTCACAGAAAATTTTACTTTGTAGTAAGCACAGAAGAATGTAAAAAAGAAAAAGAATAATATGTTGTCAATCAATGGGATCTACATTTAAATACTATTAGTGATAGACCACCAACTATCATGAAATAAATAAAGAAACCTGAAGTAAAATTAGTTTTGAAAATCAATATCCAAATCCTTTATTCTAGCTAGATTGACAACTAAAGTGGGTAAAAGTAGAGAATTAACCCCATCAACAAAAACTCATTGATTGATTAGAAAGCTAAAAAAGAGAGAAAAGGAAAAAGGAAAAAAAAAACCTTAGACCTATACCTTTAAATCTCCTCTCGACAAGTACGTAAATTATTTATCACATGAGTGACACCATCACCAGAGTCGATGACTAACCAAGCCAGTAAACCTGCCAGCATAAAAAAAAAAATTAAGTAAAAAATTAGATGAAAACTATAAGAAAAAATTTGAGAAATAAAAATATTGGAAAAGATGTCAGGTTTAGAAAAATAACTAAGCACAATTTTAACTTTCAATTCATCTTTATAAGCACCTTGAGCATATAAAGTTAAAACTGCTTGTATTTGAATGAAGACCCTATAAAAGTTGTACTTCTCAAACATGGTCTCAGCCTATAAGGTTAAACTGACCCAACTCATTAAATTGAGCAAATGAAATTGAAATAATATTGAAAGAAAATCAAATATCACAAACCATTTTTTCACGGTTCTTTAAAGGATTGAAAGATGGGTCTTTGAGCAAAATTTTACAATCTTTTGGATCTATCTATTGACAAAAAACACAAAGGTAATTTAGTGCAACATTATGATTTGTCCATGGGAAAAATGTATAAAGCTCAAAGTAGGTGGTAAATGGGAATTTATGTGCTAGAAAATTCTTTCCTTGAGTTCGTTGAAAAATGCATGATCTCACACATGTCACATATCATCCCAATTTTGTACGTTATCTTTGCAGCTTCCCATGTTCTTCGATCATAGATATATTCTCTATTGTTGTAGAAAAAGGAAAGCTGTAGAAAAAAAAATATAGTGGGGTATACATTTTTTCGCACAACAAAAGAGGCAAAAAAATGCCTATAACTAAACAGTCTAAATGATGACTAATGAGATCACACTAGAAGTATGAGCAAGAACAATAATAATTGAGAGTAATCCAAGTTTCGAAAACCATACTCAGTAGCAAGCATCCACATGATATAAAGATAACCATAACCAATGGCCATTAGAAACAAGAAAATGTGAAAATGAAGATGCAATATTCAATTTACAATACGTATTTCTAGTCATTAGGGCAAATGGTTACTTGTAGCAGAGAAACAAAATTGCTTTTTCCTTATAACCATCTCAATACTTGGCTAGGAGCAAATAATATGGTATTCTGCAAGGAAAAATTTTGCAAAAGACAACTTGAAATAATTAGGAACTAAAGAACTTTAATCATTTCCAACTTTTCTTCTCATATATCAATACTCAACTTATAAGCTATAACTCAACTAATAAGCTATAACCACTATTTGATCACAAATGGCAGTTGTTGTAGTTGCACTTTCTTCTGTTCTTACAGCAGAAAAAAAAAGCAAGGATATTGGATGGATGAGTTGAATCTCCTTACAAGCATCATTTATCAAATTACATCTTGAAAGGCTCCCAACCCATCCACTTGATAATTTATTCTCTATATGTCAAATCCAAAAGGTCTATGAACTTTTCTCTCAGAACATGAACAAAAACAAAAGTCTATAAAGTCAGTTTTTGTCCTTCAGTACATATCATTTAAAAACCAATACCTAGCAAGATTCATCATGTCCAAGCCCAAAAGATAAAGCATTTCACAAACCAAAACCAAAAGCCACGAAGTTTGGCAAAGAGTTCTTATCATAAATGGTACAAGAAAGGATATTCAGATTGCTTTGAGGATTAAGGTTGAGAAACCACCTGAGTTTTTTTTTCAAGATTCAACTTCAAAGTCTACCATTCCAAGAACTTCACTTGGTAAGTTACCATATCTATTTCATATGCCTATATGCCTATTTAGTCTATATCAATATAGTTGAAACTATGTTAGCTTAGTAGTTGGTTTGGGTAGGAGAAAAATCTAGTTAGCGAGTTCAATGATTGGAGACAATAATTCCATCAACACTTACTTCTACAGTCTTAATTGGTACATTTATAAACTGCGTCAACAAATTAAAAAGAAGGGCTATCCATGGACAATGGCACTACACACAAACTTGATAGAGACTAATTAAGAGAAAAGAAGAAAAAGGATACATACACATAATCATGCATTTTCTTTCGGTCATCATATCGAAACTTAATTGTAAGATTAAACAAGGTCTTGCTTATATTATTTGAATTTGATATCAAAATATGTTATTGCAGAACATTTCATCAAATAGGGAAAAAAAGTTCATTTTCTGATTCTTACGTCTTTAAGACACAATTTTAATCTTACTATCTTGATGTGTGAGAATTCCCTTTATCAGAATTAGCAAGTTAGTGATTGATTTCAACCATGCTATATCTTGTGGATGGTACGATATCATAATTGAGCCAGTAAAATCATGCTCATAAAAAATTATGCAAACAATACTTTTTAGTAGTAAAAGTTTCTTAAAGAGATAATATTACTAGAACTCCTTATATGGCATAGAAGTAGTTAAGTTATTGAAATACTTGAAGAATAGCCACCAAAATTTAATAAAATTTTCATAAGCAAACAAGTTATACATAGTTATCATAAGAGTTTATTGGACTTACTTTCCAACAAGGGAATGGGTTAAAGGCCTCATTAACAAAAGACTAATAATAAACCTTGATCTTGCATAAGTTCACGAGTTAAATTTATTATAAAATAAATCCAAGAATAGCACATTATTCCTGTATGTTCCAATGTTTTCAATTTTCTAAACTAGAACAGTACAAAATCAAGTACAATACAAAATTCCATCATAAAAATTGTGACCACAATTAGAGATAATATTCAAACTTTCCAAGATGATGAATTTCTAATGATGAACAATAATAACCATAATGATCACTCTTCTTCTTCTTCTCATATGAATCATAATAAAAACCCTTTACTCATAGTTTTCTTCACAATCAATGACCTAAAATTAGTTAAGAAAAAACTCCCAATTTATTTCCCTAAAAGAGACCCTTCAAAAATCCCTCCATTTTTACCGAAAGAAAAAGTTGATCAAATCCTTTCTCCTTCAAACAACTCCCATAAATCCTGTCTTCTTTCTCTTTTCCTTTAAATTTCCCTCAAGCTCAAGCAGTCAATGAAACCATCCAACAATGTGAGCTGAAACCCATCAAAGGAGAGACCAACTTTTATGCAGCTTCAATGGAATCAATGTTGGATTTTGTAAGAACATCCTTAATAATTCCTACAAAATCTTCTCCATTATCATCATCA
>JBBPDI010000009.1:7054016-7068192 GCA_037974545.1 Cucumis variabilis | reverse complement strand
GCATGCAACTCTTTATTATAGGTTGACGGTTTCTAATTATCAAATTTTATAACTATTATAAAATTACTTAATTAGTCATATAATACCCTCACTATGGTTTGATTAATTAAAACAAATTTTAATTAAACCATACAACATGCAAGATATTATATTAATATAACAATTATATTAATCTATGGATTTCCCTTTTGAGACCATGCGTGATGCAAGCAATCTAGCATTTAGAGTGGTGTTTGGACAAAAAGTTGGCAACAAAGTGCATGTCATTTGTTATACATCTAGAACTTTAGACCTGACTCAAGCAAACTACAACAATAGAAAATGAGTTTCTTGCTATTGTTTCTGCTTTAGATAAATTTAGAAGCTATGTACTTGGTCCTCCAATAACTATCTTTACTGATCATGTAACGATTAGGTACTTGGTTACAAAGAAGGAGTCCAAACAGAGGCTTGTACGATGTGTTCTTCTCTAGCAAAAGTTCAACCTAACAATCAAGGATAGGAATAGAATTGACAACTTCATGGTGGATCATCTATGTCGAATTATTCAACAGGATGAAGGAATTCCTTTGAGAGAAAACTCCCTCGATGAGCACCTTTTTCAAACTTACAATCAAACCTTGTGGTACACCAACATTTTCAACTACTTGGTGATGGATAATCTTCCTTCTGATCTCTCTTTTGCTCAAAGATCTAAATTACATAGTGATGTAAAGTATTGTTTTTGGGAAACTAGTTAGTGGAAATAATGTTCTGACCAAATAATTAAAAGGTGTGTTCCCATGCATGAGCATGAGTCCATTTTGTCTTTTTGTGATGAGTTACCATGTGGTGGTAACTTTATTTTGAAACAAATAGCTAGAAAAAATTTAGATAGTGGGTTATTTTGAAAAACATTATTTTTTGATGCATATTCTTTTTGTAAACACATGTGTGAAATGCCAAAAAACCAGATCACTATTTATGAGGAATGAAATGTCATTACAATTCATATTAACATGTGGAGTTTTTTATGTTGGGGGCATGGATTTTATGAGCCAACTTCCTACTTCATGTGGTTATTTGTATATTCTTTTAGTAGTTGACTATGTTTCAAAATGGATCGAGGTTATCCCACTAGGAATAACTATGCTTCCACTATTTCTAGATTTCTAGTCTCTAATAACTTTTCTAGATTTGGCATACGAAGGGTGATTATTAGTGACCAAGGGTGTCACTCCCCACCACAAAACCACTTCATGCAATTTAGGAAAGACATGTCGCCTAGACACTCAACACGTATCTCATGAGAGATCGCACGTTGAATGCCTATTGAGCAGATAACTTCAACTATCACTTAACATACTTGAAACTTAACTTTGATAAACACAAAGCAACAAGAAAAAAATTAACATACACTCCTCTCTATTAACTTGACAACTTACAATCTAGTTACAACACATGTTATCTTTACCAAAAACTTAAAACCTAAACTTTAAAATACTCTAACAATTCTTTTTAACTATTTAGCTTAACAGCAATAAGCTTAACACTCTGGGATGCACAATCTGTACCTGAAAAGTGATAAAATATTTGAAAAGTTAAAAGAACCGAGTGAGTGACAGTTTTATAAGACATACATTTAAAATAAATTAACTGAAGCTTAAGCTTTTTCATAAATATTTCATGAAACATAACAATAAGTATAAAACCTTTAAAACCTTATTTCTTGATAAACTTTTTCTACTTTTAAATAACTTTTCTATCATTTAATAACTCTTTTGCTATCTAAAATAAATCTTTACTTGTTTATCTCTATTAGCTCTATACCTTGAAAACTCGGTTATTATAGTAACTAGCTCAATCTACCATGCCTGATTTAATAATCTCGATCAAGATAGTTGAGCTTTATTCAAACTATTTTACCTAAACTCTGTAGAGATTGACTAAGAGGTCAACAAAGCCCCATACTCCTAATTGTGTACATTGATCGTCGAGATCTCAGTATATAGAGCCAAATGGTTTTCTTTCTTAAAATATTTCTCTTCAAACTCATTCTTTTACAAATATCTTTTTTAAACAGTAAACAACTCTATTTCAAAACATTAAGCATACTCATAAATAATCATTTACTAGCTCAAACACATTCAAAATACTATAATTGAAAATATATAGATTTACATATAAATCGCTACAAATATTAGTAAAGCATAAACCAAACTCTTAACATACTTTATGAATCAATTAAGCTCAATGTTTATCTCAAGCATGATTTAGAAAATAACTTGTTAAAACATGTATAGAAACTTCTTTTAGAATTTTTTTTGTCACACATTAATTTGACCTCCACATTCTTCCTCAGTAATTGATGGTTCTCTCCTTGATTTCTTTTATCAGTAAACCTCCTCAACAATTAGACCTAATTTCTAATCTTTTGGAAGTATTTTGTACGAATGGTTTGTGAGAATAATCCTATTGTCAAGTTGCCTATTTATCCTAAATCCTTGCATGACATTGAAATGACACCTTCAACGCCCTTATTTTAACTCTTAATTTCCTTAGTCCACCTCCCACTTCTTAATCCAACTCTTGCTTGGTCGCAAAATGCATTAAATATGCATAAGACACCTGGATTCTTTATCTAAAAGCATCCTGAGTTATGCCTGAGATTTCAAATAAATGCTTTTTTTATCTCTGGTGTTTGTTGGCACAACCCCAAGATAGCCTCGAGATCCATCCAACCTCCTCTTTTATCTTCAATCTAGGTTGAACTGGTGCCAAAGTTTTCTAGGATCCCTTCAATTTCTCTACTAATCTCGGCCAAACTAGCACCAAGACTTACCTAAAATTACCCTTTTGTCTTCAATCTTGCTCGGGATTCCACATGCTCATCGAGATTCTTCAATGAAGAGCATTCTATGTTTCCTCTTGATCGAGCAAGAGCGAGATTTAACACTTCTGCCTTGAGATTACTTTCAATTTCCTTACCTTCGTGCCCCACTTAAATCAAAACGGCTAAAGACTTTAAATGCCTTGATAACTCACCTAAACTTGATTGCTTAGCTTCTTAACTTTAATATTCAAATTTGACTTAAATTTCTCTTACCTTTACAAAATTTTAATAAGTCATAAAGGTTTCTATAAATTTAGGGGTTTTACAAAGGGACCCATTTTTGCAACCAATTAGTAGAAGCTATGACGAGGAAGTAAGGTGTCCAACATCAAACCTCCACTCCAGTATCATCATGAAACCATTAGTCAAACCAAGAATTCAAATAGAGAGTTAAAGAGCATTCTTAAGAAGATCGTGAACCCATGGAGAAAAGATTGAAGTCTTTGCTTCAATGATACCTTGTGGGCATACCACACAACATTCAAAACTCCAATTGGCACCACGCCTTTCAAGCTTATGTATGGTAAGTCGTGCCATCTTCCGATTGAGATCAAACATAAAGCATATTAGGCAGTCAACCAGTGCAACTTGTCTCTCGAAAAAGCTTGTGAGCAAAGATTGTTGGATTTACAAGAACTTGAAGAATTGATGTTAGATGCTTATGAAAACTCTAAGATTTATAAAAATAGAACCAAGCTTTTACATAATAGTAAGTGCAACACCCTGAGATTAGGTAGGAGACATGAATGAATCGATATCACACCTGATGAGAGGGATCCTGAGGACATGAAAGTAAGGTTAAGGAAGACTTAAAAGAATTAAAATTTACTACCTATACAAATAAAGTTCATCTTCTTTTTTGATGGCTCGATCATAGGAACTTCAAACTTAAGCATGCGCTTAGCTTGAAACAATTCTATGTTGGGTGACCTTTAGGGAATTTTTCTAGGTTGCATGTGAGTAAGGACAAAGCATACTGAAAGGACTTGTGTTGGTTTGTAGGGACAACTTTCACTCTAAAAAATCTTTAGGACAAGTAAGAAAGATGTTATCAGGTCTCAAAGGATGCATGACCTCTTAGGAATTTTTCTAGGATGTATGTGAGTGAGAATAAAGCATGATGAAAGGACTTGTGTTTGTTTCTGGGGACAACTTTCACTCTAATAAACCTTTAAAACAAGTAAGAATGATGGTGCCAGGTCATAGAGGATACAGAGAAATATCAGGGATCTGAATTTCAAATCCTGGTCTGAATCCTTGACGTGGAACATTATATTAAGCCTCTTAAGAAGAACTTTAAGGTAGGAAAAAAAGTTCTTTTCAAATTTTCATTAAAATTCATGCCTGGCAAATTGAAATCTAAATGTTTGGTTCATTTTTTATTATTAATGTGTCTCCCTTTGGTGCAATGGACATAAAAAGTTTAGAAAAAGAAAAATTTTCAAGGTTAATGGACATAAACTTAAAATTTACAATGAAGGAAAATTTACAATGTGTCTTCCCTCTTGCACTTAGAGTCCGAGAAGAAAGCATGGTCTCTCTCGAGGAGAAAACAAGGAGAAATGACTTCGAGAGATAGGCCTCTTCTAACACAACACTTAAAGCGTTGAAAGATTTTTGTTTGGATATAACGTTTTGATCATTGTTTGAATTTAGGAGCAGTCAAGTGCCAGTAAGCCTGTTAGAGCAAGTTGTTAGTGCGAAGCAGCCTTACAATTACAAGAGCAGATCCAAGTTATTTCTTCTGCGACAAGTCGAGCTCACTAAAAAATGCAGTCACATGGTGGATCGTGTCAAAATGTTTAGAGAAACGTACGCCAGTACAACTGGTGAGTTCGTTTCACCAGCAGCAGACGACACTCGTGCAAGTTTACCAAAACTTGTTATTACTTTCTCTTTTAATTCGGATCATCTCTCCTAACTTATAAGTTGTATTGTGTAAAATCAAATGCTGAAACTTTAGTCCCAACCTATTCAAGAGGGTTCTCAACCACTCTCTAGGGATGAGATATGTGAGACCGTTTTGGATAGACGACCAAGCTACTCAAAAGGTCTTAGTTAGAGCCCTGGTTGTTGTTTGGACTTAATAGTTTTGTGTGTGTAACGTAAATACAATGCATCACTAAGTCAGGTCATTGCGTGTAATGCAGTCACCGTAACTCTCTGTATTGCATGCTTTGATTCTAGGCAATGAGTCATAAGTCATGATCATTGCATTTGATGTTCTTCCATATACTTCTTCATTGCATAGTTCTTAAGTTCTCGTTGAGTACAAGTTTTTCTAATGCTCGCCTAAGTGCAAGCGAACAGTAGGTTTACCTAGGTGATCCAGGGTCGAGCACAGGAAATTGTTATAGATGTTAGTGATAGATTTCACTTATCGTTAGACGTTATGACAATTAAATTGAAAGAATGTTATACTGACTAATACTTATTTACAGCTCGAGATTCATGCACAGAGAATAAATTATAACTTGGTACAACATGGGTTAAACTCACTTGGGTGATGAAAATTTTACAAACTATTAAATGTTGAAGTTTGCGATGGCCTTAACATGCTATAATTGCATAATCAGCATATGATTAAGGCAACATTCTCTCAAAGTATTTAAATACCACACTTGTTCGCCTTTGGGATACAAATGATTATGTTTGCTTAGGAAAATTATACCTAGAGAACGTGACTCGTAATACTTATAGAACTTCTTGTTTAAGGACAACAATCTCTCGGTGCCTATTGTCCGTACTTGTTCAACTTTTGGTACATAAATGTTCGAAGCTACCTCGCTAAGGGAAGGTTGTTACCAAACTTCTCCCTACACGCATTGGTTTTATTCTTGCTACTTACCCTTTGGGGCATTTGACGATTTACACTAGTAAAGTGATGAACATAGCTCAAATAATGCGATAAGGTTTATAAGTTGAACTCCTTATCAAGAACTCATCACAACTCTCCTTATTTAATAACACAAAGATAGATGAGAAGTTAAGAAATGGTGGATTGAAAAGGTATAAACATGCAATCTATGTATAAAGAATATAGGTCTTCGGTCACTGTACAATATGAACAATACATACATTATAATGAAATAAAAAATAGAGAGGTAAATGTATGGAAAACGTTACTACAAGTTAGGAGTTCAACAAAAAAATGATATTTTATTTCATCACGGGTGTACATTCTCTAGGTAGCTTGTTCAAGCTCTCTCTTTCTCTGTAATTTTCTCCAGCCATTATGTGTCTCTCTCTCTGCCTATTCGGGCCTTTGGGCCTCCTCTTTCTCCTGATGGAGATGAAGTGCTTGTATAGACTGAGTGTGTCAGCTGTAACGACCCAACTTCTAAAATTAAGTTGAAATTGTTACTTGAACACTAGACTCATACTTAAAACATAAGGCTTGATAAGTTTAATAAATTTTTAACAACGACAAAGAGATTTTATATAAGTTTGGACCCTAATTCAAACAAAGTTTTGAAAGTCCAAATTAAATATTGAAAAGAAGAAAGTTAAATCACAAAAACCCCTAACAGTCTCAATTACTAAAGAAAACCAAATAAAACATAAACATAAAGCGGAAGCAGTTTGAAGGACATTCCCCTATGACAATCATAGCTCCTTCTTGTCCCTTGTCGGTCCACCTTCCTTGTCACCTTTGCCTGAAAATTTTTTAACATAAAAGGGTGAGTATAAACATACTCAGTAAGAGACCCCCTACTGGTCCCATTAGGAAAAAATAAAACTGTTAACTTCCTATTAGGGGTGCCCTACACTTTATCAGTCTTGTGATCCCGTAGGAACACACATAATCAGCCTAATGCCCTACAGGACATATATATCAGTCTAGTGCTCTGCAGAAAGCATATATCAGTCTAGTGCTTCTGAAAGATGCATAACAGGTGGTAATCTTGTAGGACACCTGCAAGGCACACTAACCTATAGATAAAATTAACAATTTTCCTCAGTCTCAATCTAACATTTTTAATTAGTCAAGCAAATAGCAATTCAACTACCATCATTTCATTCTTTCAGTTCATCACATTTACAGACAATTTATGCAATCCAATACATAACTAAACAATATCATAATGGTTCCTCAACGAATAAATTTATACATAAGCATCGCCCTTCTCAATTCAGTCAATACAGCTTAGCTCATTATTCCTACTGACAGGACACTACCCATGCCCTAACATAACAACCAACAACCCATGATTTAATCAACTCAAGGTTTTCAGTTCACTCATAACCAAATATACATATCAGTCAGTCATCTCAGTTTAATAGAATTCATTCAGCCTAACAGCCATCAATTACAAAATTTCGTATCAGTTAGTAAATTCCAGATCAATAAAATTCATACAGACAGCATATCTCAATTTCATCGTTGAGTCCAGTAGTAAGAACCCTTACCTTAACGTTACCTAAGTTCCTTAATCGAATTTAAGTCCAACGACACAAACCTACACAAATAACAACAAAATTTCAGTACTTTTCCAAATCCGTTTCCACATTCAAACCATTCAACCGCGATATCCATGAACTTACCCAAGTAGATGGAGAATTAAGCTCCAACCAACCCGTTGTAACTCCAAGAACTCGAGCACCGTCCACCACGACTCGTTCAATAACTAATAAAGAACCAACCGATTAATTCCACATTACAACTCAATGAATCTATCACGCGGAAACCATCATATTCATTGTTACAAACTTACACTACAACCTAATACTTCTTGTGGTAAGGCATAAATCGTAACTTAGTACAGGTGAAATCGACGTGCGCAAAAGGCAGAATGAAACAATACGTTAAAGGGTGTCGAAACCACAGTTGGAAGACAAAAAGTCGCGCGCCCACCTGATTTCAATTTGTTCGACGCAGCGCGACGACTGTGACTCTGACGGAACCAAAAATGAGGAGACGCAATGACAGTCGACAACTGGTTACTGAAGGACTCGATGACGGCCACCAAAGATGAAGGAGGCGATGGCAGCTTCACAGATGGAGTGATTCACAAACACTCAACGGCTTTACAAATGGAAAAAGGGCAAGGTTCGTCGGCTGTAGTTCATGATCGAAGATCGAGCATGAAAGAATAACGGTTTAGACGACGTCTGCAGGTCGATCAGAGAAGAAGCTTGGTTGAACGAGGTGAATATTAAAGGTAGGCAGCGGCTAGAGCAAAGGAAGAAGGAAGAAGAAGGAGATGATGAAGGGGGGGAGCCGCGCGTGAATAGAAGGGAAATCTTTTTTTTTAATAATAATAATTATATTATTATTATTATTACCTTTTCAATTTCTTTTCTTTCTCATTAGAAAATTCCTCTTCCACACTAAGTGTAATAAAATAACACCAAAAAATTTAAAATCTTTAAATAATAAGGCAATTTAATTAAAATAAAATTCCTTAGAGCTTGGGGTGTTACATCAGCATTGTCATCTGACCCTATATAGTCGCATCATTCCAGCTACCATTCTTGTCTTCTTATAAGTTCTCATCGCATGATGATTAGGTTCATCACCTGAATTTGTTAATCGTCAGGCACAATCCATTGCATTGTCTTTGCGCGAGATGTCATGTGTGAATTGCTCATTTCTACTTTTTCCCACTTGTCCAACATTTAAACATGATAATTGCGTAAATTTTAAGTCTTATTTCTAAGTATTTATACTTTTACAGTATAAGTTATATGTTCGTTTGTCCACTTGTCCACTTGTCCAGCATTTCCCGCTTGACATTTATGTAAGCCTTATTTCTAAGTATGTATAGCTTTACGGCATAAGTTATGTGTTCTAAGCATCCCTTATGCGTTTTAACCCCATTATTCTAGTAAAAAGGACTATAATAACGGTCATTTTTTCACGTTATCAGGCCCCATGTCCAAGTCTAGGAAGAGTTATGCTTCCACTTCTTCCTCCTCCTACAACCACTAGGCACACATGACGATGGTTAACAAACTAAATGTTAATCACCTGATTGAAGAACAAAGACTAAGAGAGGAGGAGCAGGACCGACTAATGGTAGATCATGATCGACTAATGGCAGACCTTATTCAACAAATAGCAGACCGTGATTGACAAATGAAAGAAAAAGTTCAAAGAATATAAGAAAACTATGCACGTCAAATGGAAGATATGAAGAAGATGATCAAGGATAGGAGTCAGACACATAGAGGGTCGTGAACACTTGGGTTACGTACTTTTTAATATTTAATTTGTTCACTTCTGTATCTGTGATATCCTAACTATATTTTTAAGTTGTTTGTAGGTTTTGTATTTTTTTATGTGGCGTTTGTGACTACTTGATAGAAGATAAGTGTAGGTTTATTTTATTTTAATGTAATTGTTTTAAACATTTTCAACATATTATTTGTACGTTTTGCTATATATATTTTGTACCGTGTTTATTATAAATTGTAGTTTCTTAATTTTTATAATTTATTGCAAATTTTATTTCTTACCATACAAAAAAACCCGAGAACAATATTGAGTGATAACAAAAATAAAATAATAATAATAACAAAATAAAATAAACCTTTTTACCAATGCACTGTATACGTCGGGATCAGATTTTTCCCAACATATTTTCCATACATTGGAAAACACTTTTCCCGATGCAATGTCGGATTGGGTTATTCCGGCGTGTTACAGTGACATTGGATGTAGTCCGATACTGACGTCGTCAACATATCAAAATCATAGGCATCGGAGATACATTATTGCCAACATTGACAATTTTGCACGTCGGTCAAAGTTTTCCTGACGCGATTTTACCAATGTTCGTGCGAACATCGTGGTTGACGTCGACAATAATTTGGCTGATGCATTCTGAAAGTTTGTAGACGTTTTACTACATCAAGAATACCCCAGATTCTTGTAGTGACATCTAACTTATGTAAATCATTTTTCCATTCATACAATGGTCGATCAATAATCACTTGTAAAAGACCACATATCAAATATAATTTATATATTTTACCTAATTATCAAACAAGGAAGACCTAATTAAACTTCATGTTTTAGTCCTATTGGGTTCAAAAGCTTCCCTTATTCTACGAATAAAAACATGCTCATTAAGATTAAGGGTTCCATTTTGTAATTAATTAACTAGATTGTCTAACTAATTAATCAAATTATCTTTGAGCCTATTAAAAGCATGCATTATTGGTTTATATGGATAACCTGAATTCCGAGCATATGATTCAATTAATTGCTACTTCGATGATTCATTATTTTTTCAATTGTTCAAGAGAGACTTAATTTATGGTTGGACAATAAACAAATTGTTCATTAGAGAATTGGTGGTACTTAAGGAGATAGGGATAGCAGACTCTTATGACCAAATTGTATTTACTAACAACTCGTGAAGAATCAACTTGTTTCTAGTGGTTAGGGCTTCAACAACGCAATTATTGCATCATAAAGAGTTTCATCGACGAAATTTTCATGTCATTGAAGTCACTATCAAGAAAGGCTATTCAACGAGACTCTGAAAAACATGTCACTAAATATGTTTTGATGACATCAAGATTGTGTCACTAATACTTTTACCTTGACGCAATAAATATGTCATCGCTATCAATAACTTAACATTTAACATATTGTCATCAATACCCTTACATTGACGCTTTAAATGTGTCACCGTTATCTATTCCTTAACACCAATACATTGTCATTAATACCCTAATTACATTGATGTTTTAATTGTGTCACCGTAATCTATAACTTGACACGAATATATTGTCATTAATTCCCTTACATTGATGCTTTAAATGCGTCACTGTTATCTATACATTGACACGAATATATTGTCATTAATACTCTTACATTGATGTTTTAAATGTGTCACCATTATCGATCACTTGACACCAATATATTGTCATTAATACCCTTATGTCTTTTAATGTACTTTCCTACACTGGTATAAATATGTGTAAGGTTTTTCTTTTATATATATGTGAGAAAGCTAAGAAAGTAAGAAAAACAAGTTTAAAAGAAATATTGTTCTAGTTCTTATTTCTTCTAAATTGTGTGAGTAGAAGAACATTCTTCTTCTCTTGTCTCTTGATTTGTATTTCTGAGGAAAATTAATTCTAGTTTCCAACATACTTCTCTATCTTTTTAAACTCTTCATGTTCTTCAATATTCTAACAACTATTTTCATAATTTTCAATCCTTGGTACAACACAACAAAACCTCCTTATCATTACTGAGTTTCAATTTCTTCCTCGATATTGATTGTCATTTTGTCCGAGATCACGTTGTTCGAGGCTTTATCAAGTTACTCCTTGTTTGTTCACAACTATAACTAGCGAATATTTTTATAAGGCCACTACTAGAAAAATGGGTTCTAACGACACTACTAATCAAGACATTGTGTCAATGAAAATTTTTAAAAAAATGGTAGAGTGAGGTAAATTATATCATTGAAAATAAAATACAGATTATTTCTCGACGCAATTCTATTAATACAATTTAATTTGTTTTGACACAATTTTTGCGTCGTTAATTAACGAAAAAAATTTTGTGTCATTAAAAAAATTCCAAATTGAAAAACCCCAAATTTCAAAAAATTTTAATCTTCCCTCCCTCACACAATTAAAACTAAATAAAATTCCAGATTTTTTCTCAAGCAAAAACATTGTCGTCGAATGAAGCCTTAAGGTAAATTTTTTTTTCTCTCTCTACCATAAATGCAAAAAAAAATCTCGCCAAACAAAGTGGACTACTGCATCGTTGTGAAGAACCCTTACCTTTCAATTTTCTGTCACTCGTCGTCGTCGATTCCACACTCTAGCTACTGCTATCGTTGTCGCCACAAGCCTTCGCCATCAAACCCACCAATCTAGCCACTCCCGTCGAATAAATTTATTTAAAAATATGAGTTTTAATAACACTTGAAATCAAGAAAAAATGGGTGGGAGGGAATAAAATATGTCATTAAAAATATAATTACAAATTTTTCGTTACACAATTTTTTCGACACAAATTGTGTTTTCTTGACACAATTTTCTTGACACAAATTGAGTTTTCTTAACACAATTTCTCATCGTTAATTAATGACATAAATTATGTGTCATTAAAAATTATCTAATAAAAAATCAATGTGTTCCTTCATCTGTATGCTTTCTGATTTTTTTAAAAAAAAAATAATTTGACGTTTTCATCCCTCTTGAGAACCACGATTGAAAAAAACCCTTACTTCATCTCACGTCGTTGGTGTCTTTCTCTCTTGCAAATGCTCTTCGACGACGTTTCTCCCTCTCTCGCAAATGTTTTTCACGACTTTCCCTCTCTCACAAGCTCTTCACCTGTCGTTTGAAGGAGCTTACCAAATTTTCAGGCGGTTGAAGAATCTATGGATCATGAGATCGATCAAAGTCCATTTATGAGTTAGTTTGATTAGACTATTAATTTATCTTTTGAATTATTGTAAAACTTTTACCGAGAATGTAATTTATATTTTTTATTATCAATAAAAAAATCTTTCTAAACATATTTGGATAAGTTGATTGATGTATTTAATTTATTTATATATCCATCATTTATATGTCAAAAAATATGTGTTGTGACTTGGAAAATAACGACGTTAAATAAGTATCGATATATAAATCTTTATTAAACAGGAACAGTGTTGTAACCATCGTGGGTTGGCCTAGTAGTAAAAAGTTAAAAAAATTAACCAAGAAATCATGAGTTCAATCCATGGTAGCCACCATCCTAAGTATAGTTGCAAATTTAGCAATTAGATTCAAAATAATTAAGTATATAGCAATATTTTAAAAAATTTATAAATATAGCAAAATTTGTCAAATTCTATCAATGGTAGAAGTCAAAATTTGTCAAATTCTATCAATGGTAAAAGTAGCACCGATAGACCATGTTGGAGTCTATCAACGATAATTTGCTATATTTACAATTTTTTTAAAATATTGCTATATTCTTAATTATTATTGTTAAATGATCATCAATTACAATTACCCTATAATAATTAATATCACGTGTACTTTTTTAATTTTGACACATCAATTTCATCCTTTATTTTAAGAGAAAAGGATTTTTTTTTTTTTTAAAGAAATCTAAAGTTTCAAAAGATGAGAATAGAAAATTTCCAAAGTTTCTAAACTTTAAAGGTTGAATTTATTTTACTAATATCCAGTACCAAAAAAGAAAGGAAAAAGAGATCGCTAAGTGGAATAACTCAATCTTCATTTAGCAACAAAAAATAATTACATTAATGTTTACAAAATATTAATTTAACGAATAATATTTCTTTTAAAGGAAAAAAACCAAAAGATAAAAAAGATCATTCAAGAATCTGTTAAACATTCCAAAATGGATTGACAGAGTAATATAAATATGTATTGAGAATACCAAATTTGTTCATGAAAATATATATAAATAAATCCCAAAAATATTTAACTTAATTAATTTATCCGTATCATATAAAATAAATATGAGATTGATTCTTTCTATATTATTTGCACTCTATGTTTATCATAAGATCGATGGATATCATTTTGAGTTTCAAAATTTGAGTACCCATAATCCTTTCTGTTCCAATTTTAAAAAATTTGAAATTTATTTTTCATCATGGAACCGAATGGCGACCTACCTTTGTCTTCTTCAACCTTCATGATCTTGTTTTATGGCTCAATCGTGGTGGTTGCCTTCATTTTGTTTTATGCTAAAAGACGAAACACATATTGTGTTGGTAGTACAGCAGCAGCATTACCACCTGGCCCAACTCCATGGCCTATCGTCGGCTGCCTCCCGACGATATGGCGGAAGAAGCCGAGATACCGATGGGTACATAAGATAATGGAAGAGCTCAACACCGAAATTGCATGCATCCGCCTCGGAAAAATCCACGTGATTCCCGTGACATCTCCTGAACTCGCTATCGAGTTTCTAAAGACACACGACTCCGTATTTGCGTCGCGGCCGATCACCGTCACCACGGACATCTTCAGCGACGGTTTCCTCACAGCAGGTGTAGCGCCGTGGGGAAACCAATGGAAGAAGATGAGAAGAATACTCACGTCGGAAATACTGAGTCCAGTGCGACACCGTTCGATGTTATCGAAAAGAACCGAAGAAGCCGACAATCTCCTTCGTTATGTATTTAGTCTAACGAAAACATCACCGACGTCGGTGAATGTGAGAAGCATAACACAACATTATTCGGGTAACGTGATGAGGAGAATGATGTTCGATAGAAGATACTACGGGAAAGGGAGAGCAGACGGGGGGCCGGCGACGGAGGAAGAAGAACACATTGGAGCACTGTTTACAATGCTTCAACA
>JBBPDI010000009.1:7043144-7053852 GCA_037974545.1 Cucumis variabilis | reverse complement strand
CTGAGGATATGTTGGATATTTTCATTTCACTCAAAGATGGAAACGGGGAGCCATTGTTGTCTGTTAAAGAGATTAAAGCACAAATTACTGTAAGAATTCATCAGACTCTTTTTTAACTCAAATCTCACATTGTGTGTTAACCTTCATCATGTTTGTTTTAGAATCTACACTTTTTTATTTGTGTATGCATGATGTCCAGCACTTCAAAAAAAATTGACCTTTAATATCTGGTGAAAAAAACTAAACACACATTGTTTTGTCTCTATATCGATCAACTTGATATATGAAAATGTGACTATAGCCATATAAACGTATTAAAGTTAAATAAAAGTGATGATTAAAAATACTATTTTTAACTCATTAACTAAAAATATAAAATTGGAGACCAAATTTTGAGTGACCAAGAATAGAATAAACTTGAAAAACATGAGACTATAATAGAATTTGAAGTATTTGAATTGTTTATTATTTAGGTTTAAGTTTACCTTTTTTGTTTTCGTATCTATTGTCTCTGCACTCTCAGCTTATTTTAGTTTTTATATTTTTTAGAAATGATTATTTTGATACTTATTTACAAATGTTGGTTCAAAGTTTATATTAAATGAAAATTGTTTAATATAAATTTATGAATATGAATACAGTTTTAAGAAAGTTATAAATAAAATGAAGATAAAGAAAATGTTCACTTTTAAATCTAAATATAAAGACTAAATTTAGTGACATAAAAAATGTGTTTAATGATCATTTTGATTAAAAAAATAAAAATGTAAAAGATCAAAATAATACTTTTAGTTATTTATTAAAATAAAGAGTTGTAAAAAATGGAACCACAAATTAGGTAGTTGACAAGACCACAATAACTGTGCTTAATTTGGTGATTTAAGATTTGAATTTTTGTATATTGAAAATTATAGGAACTACTTCTTGCAACAGTAGACAATCCATCAAACGCCGTGGAATGGGCCATGGCGGAGATGCTAAACCAACCCCAACTCCTCCAACAAGCCACCGAAGAGCTCGATAGAGTCGTAGGAAAGCAGAGACTTGTTCAAGAATCCGATATCCCAAACCTCAAATTCCTCACCGCCTGCGCCAGAGAAGCTCTTCGCCTCCACCCAATTGCTCCTTTCAACCTCCCTCACATCGCCACCACTGACGTCGTCGTCGCCGGCTACCTCATCCCCGCCGGCAGCCACGTCCTCCTAAGCCGCCTCGGCCTCGGAAGGAACAATAGAATTTGGCCTGACCCTATGAGATTTGACCCGAACCGCCATCTTCAAGATCCGGGCGCTAATTTGGGGCTGGGTGAGCCCGATTTGAGGTTTATTACGTTTACTAGAGGACGAAGAGGGTGCATGGGAGGCACTCTTGGGACGGCCATTACTATGATGCTTTTGGCTCGCCTTGTACAGGGATTTACTTGGCAGTTGCCGCCTGGTGTGGCAGCGATTGAATTGTCGGAATCCCATCAGCTGTTTCTTAAGGATCCTCTGTTTGCATTAGCTCAGCCGAGGCTGCCGGAGTCTGTCTACCCTAATTTTGAAAAGGAGAAAAAGGATTTTTGAACCATTGACGTTGAGGTTACTAATAAATTTCTTTTTTTACTTTATGTCAATTTCTTAATTCGAGATTGAACAAAAAGGGCAGATAATGTTTTATTTAGCTTAAATAGATATTTAACATTATATTGATATTTTATATTTGATTAAATTATACGTTTAGTTTCTAAATTTTGAGGGTTTTTTTCTTTTTCTTTTTCTTTTTTAATCAATTTTAAGTTTATATTTCAATTTTTTATTAATAGAATCTTGTGTTTTAAAAATGTATAATAAGTTTATGAACATATTATTTTGTGTCTAATGATGGTTGTTAATGTATTTGAATATTTTTAAAATATAATTGACTAATCAATTATATATAAATGATCTGACTCGTTGAATATAAAATTTAAGGTTGAATGACTATTAAGAAACATTTTCTTTTTCAATTTAACAGCTTACTTTATACAAAAATTGAAAAAATAACTATATACATACATACACATACATATATATATATAATTTAGAAGAAAAGAGTCTACAGCACTTTTGTATATTATAAATAGAATAAATATGACAAATAATTATATATATGGTTATGAATTGACAATTCATTTTTAAATTTGCTACTTTTGTATTTTACTTTTGTATTTTAAAAAATATAGTGGCATAGGTCGTCGTATTATCATAAATTTTATTCACTTTTGCAAATGTTCTAAAATGAAATTTTTGAGACTTTTTACTTTTTACAAAAAAATAGTAGATTTAGAAATTGTCTATATAGCCTCTAGGCAGATTTAAAATTTTGAAAATATTGAAGATTCTAATATTTTAAACTTATACGACTAACAATTATACGTATTGTAATATTAATTAAAATAAAATTTTAAATATTATAAATCATTAGCACGTAATAGAACTTTTTTTAGGAGCATTTACAAAAATAATAATAAAATAGTTATAATAATAGAGTCTATCTCACTACATTTTCTAAATTACAAAATTAGAAAATTTAAAAATTGATAGTCTTTTCATTATCTGATTAGTTATGATATTTGTAATATGTAAAGAAAAATGCGGATACAATTTCCATTTTTTCTAATTACCATATCTATTTTACAAAATCTAAGGTTTAAGGTTTGAAGTAAAATTTAAAAGTGTAACAATTTTCTTTTATTTTAAATATTGTTAAATAGATGTCCATTATCGGACATTTTATTTTAAAATTGTACTTTTTAAAATTTGTTAGCCAAATATGGTAGTTTTAAAATATGGAAATTTTTAAAAACAGTAAATTTTACAAAATACTTACAAACCTATAGCAAATTTCATCACTGATAATCATTAAATTATATCACTAATAATCATTGATATGCTATAGTAATAGAAAGACTATCAGTGATAGAATATGAGAATTTTTAAAAACAGCAAATTTTACAAAATACTTACAACCTATTGCAACTTCTATCAGTCTATCACTATAGTAATAAAAGACTATTAGTGATAGAATTCAAAATTTTATTATAACTTATAAATATTTTAATTTACTTTTTTATTTTTAAAAATACCCCTTTAAAATATTGTGTGACTTGAAAACACATGCTAGTAATAATCAAAATTAAAAAACAAAACAAGTGCTTTTTATATTATTTTTATAGTATTAGATATGTTTAGTACTAACATACTAGTCTAACATCATCAGATGATTAGTTAGGTCATAGGTGTATATCATTCTTTGTATATCAATGAGTAGGATAAGGTTGGATATAAACTTAAATACATAACCTTTAGTTGAAGACTCAATTCGTTCATTGGTCTTTGATACTAAGAGTGTTCATGAATTGGGCTTATCAAACTTCATCTTTGGCTTTAGTTTTGTGTAGCAATTGCATGTGTTGATACTTTTTAATTTATGTATACTTTCAAATTTTTTAATACGACCCCTTACTTAATATATACAAAATTCTTAATTTTTACTTTAAAGCATAATTTCAAATTCCTAAACCATACAAGTAAGTAGTTCTTAAGCTGAGCAAATAACTGTATTTCATTTTTTATTCAATTGTTTGATTAAATGTATGTCAACCATCTAACTTATTCTTTAAGTTATTTTATCTTAACAATTGCATATATACATTAAATTTTATTTTTTAAAGTTATTTTTATTTTTATTTTCACTTTTGTGGTTTTGGAAAGCACAAGATGACTCCAGATTATATTGTAATTTTTAAAATAATTGTTGTCATTTGCACTTCTAGAGGAATTAATAATGTGAAAAGAAATAAAATAGTAATTGATAAGTTTTAACAGTTGTGCTTCTAGAGTAATTATTTAATATTGGACATTGGTAGATTGCTTTATATATTTGTTTGATATAATTTAAAATTATATAATATATTTGTTTTAATCAAATAAAATTTACATAAATGTAACAAAATTCAAAAGTATTTATCATCTTTGTAACAAAAAATAAAAGTCCATGAAGTCGATAAAATATTTTTATAATTTTCAAATTTGTCCTTAAATATTGCAAACAATTCGATTTCTCTCCTTTAAACAGTAGTTGGAATTGGTACCTTGTGTTGGCATTACAAAGAGTAAAATTTTGTTATATTCTTATATTGATGTGTAGAGTATACTCAAAATGAGGTTTTGTTTTCTAACTAGATTTTGCAAGAATCTATTGAGCAGGGAAGCCATATTAGAGCAACTTATTGATTTATAAAACTTTTTGTAGGGTTGGTAACAAAATTTTGGTTTCAATGTACTTATTTTAAGCTTACTGGTAGTAAAAGATGTCTTTGTTTATATTTTCATTGTAAACGTTTTACCAAAAAATGGTTATTAGCCAATCTTTTTATACAAATATTACAAAGTGTATGATAACGTATATAGTGTTGACTGTTTATTTTCATATGGGTGTGTTGTATTAGAAGTACTTTGTAATTGAACTAGTCTGTGTAATAGAACAGCGACAAGAAAAATAGGGATTGTCATTTAATGTATTTTCTTGTAAAAAAAAATCAATAATATGACATTTGATTTTTTAGAAAAACAATCAAGTTGATTGACATGTTCTTAACAGGAAAAAATGTCTAATTATATAAATTTGTGACATTTTATAATTATCGTCAATATGCAAAGAATGACAGATAATTAGTCTAATATGTGTGAAATGATGACAGTTAGTTATTGTCATAAAATGTAAAATAATGACATTTATTATTTGTCAATAATACTAGATATGTGATATTTATTTTCTGTCATAGTTTTTTCAATCTATCAAACATAGTCATTTCCTTGCAGGCGGTACAATGACTGAAAATACTGTCAAGAATTTTAAATACGATAGCGCTTTTAAATTTCGTCGTAGCCATTTTTCTTATAGTGTCTTTTTTCTAATTTATTCATCTTCTCTTCTAGATTTCCTTGTCTTTTCTTCCAGATTTCCTTGTCTTTTCTTCCAGATTTCCTTGTCTTTTCTTCTACTTTTAAATAATTTATTTTTCTGTTTTAATCTCTTATTTTATCTTCACCATTTTCGGCAAGATTATATGAAACTGCTTCATCTTTCTCATATCCGAAAATTTCAAGATCGCTTAAATATCATTTTGACATGATCCAAACAATCTTTTCCATGCTCAACATGAGTGTTGGAAGTCTTTTTCCATCGTTTAAAATGAATTACACGATCGTGTTGACATGATCTAAACGATCGCTTACCATAGTTAACACGATTGTTTAGCATAGTCAACACGGTCATTTGATTTAAAGTTTTTTCCATCGTTTTAAACGAACTACACGATCTTGTTGCCATGATCTAAAAAATCACTCATCATAGTTCACACGATCATTAAGCATGGTCAATACGATCACTTAATATGGTCAACACGATTGTTAATTTGATTTGAAGTTTTTAATGATAAATTACATTGAACTGTACAATTGCTTACCATAATTAACAAGATCGTTTTTCATGGTCAGCACGATCGTTTAAATTTGAAACTTTTTTCTCCATTGTTAAAAAAGAACTACACGATCATGTATCATGACATAAACAATAGTAGATCATTCGTTTAGACTATAGTACACGATCCTTTAGAGAAGAAGATTACTCGCGAGTGCTTGTTGATTAATCGCATATTAACTGAGGAATTTTTCAGTATTTTTCATTGTGGGTCGTGAGCTTTTTTTCATCTTCAAAATTGTTCTATACAGTATAAATATTTTATGGACTATCTTATATTTTTCAAAAAAAAATCTTTCTATCAATTTGAATATCTTTTTAAATTTGTATAATTTGTATTGTTTTTCAACAAAATTATATATCATAAATTAAGATTTTTTATCAAACTAATATTACTTTAACTTTACATTTTAAAAAAATAATAAGAATTAATATAAAATTATAATATATATGATTATCCATCTATTTTAATTATAATAAATGCAAATAAAGATATATACACACAAAATTTAGAATAAAAAAAAGGAGAAAAAGAATGTAAAAGAAGATGTCGGAAACCATACAAAAATTTTAATTATTAAAAAATGTAATGGTACAAGACGTATAAATGAAAGCACGTTTTTTTAAAAAACAAAATGTAAAAGAAGTATTAAAATTTAAAATTTTCCCTTTCAGTTAAAAAGAAATGGAAATAAGCATTAAATTAAGAAAAAAAAATGGATTGGTGCGGAAATAAGTATTAATTTAAAAAAAATAGAAAGTTCTTAAAAATAGTAAATTGTCAGGGAAATTTTTAAAAATAATCAATTCTAAAAAATATTTATAACCTATTACAAATTATTTTCCTGATAGTCATTGATATGCTATAATAATAGATTACTAAGGATATTTTTAAAAATAGTAAATTAATTAAAATATTTACAAACTATAACAAAATTTTAAATTCTATCAATGATAGGATTCTATCACTATAGCATATCAATGACTATCAATAATAGAATTTGCTATAAGTTGTAAATATTTTGTAAAATTTATTATTTTTTAAAATTATTCATTTTACTAAATAGTTTTAAAACTACACTATTTTAATAAATACTTTGGAAATGTGCAACATTCCTCCAATTTTTCCTCCATTATGCTCTATATGTCAATCCTTCCATATCCCACCTAAAATGTCATATTTCTTGAAGACTGTCTTTTGTCATGCATCACTCCCTCATCTCATCCACCTTGTCAAATGTCTTGAAAATATAAACTCTTAGTGACCATGTAATCCACCTCATGGTTGTCAAATTACCTATAAATAGTGTTATTTGGTGGATATTGTAGAACACACAATATTAGTTGACGTTCTAAAATTTTTGGAGATAGTGGAATATCTTAGTGTTTTAAATATCATTTTAGTAGTTTCTATCACGATCTGTCCCAAGATCTCACTCCTTGAAACCATATGTGAGCATGACCACCTAGACATTCAATGCAAATCTCTTTATGAGATAGCACGCAAAATGCCTAGTAAGCGGAATACAAACATCAAACTTAATGAGAGATGAGAACTCATTTTTTAAACAATAAAGCCTTCACTAATTTCTAATAAAATAGTACATTTTTAACAAGTACAAAGAATTTCTTTAAAACTAAAAATATACAAGTCTAAAAAACATTAATCTTGGTCATCTTCCCTAGAACACTTTATGTTATGTGAATAGACTGGAAATACTAACAAGTTGATGTGACGTAATTATGGCACGACGAACGTTCAATTTGGCAAGTCAAACACTAGATGTCCTTCACTACTAGGGGGGGATAAAACAAAACATTTGAAATGTCACACTCTACCTCAAAAGTCATTCTATGCGACCAAGTACAGACGTGATCGCCTAGACACTCTATGCGATTCTCTTTGAGAGATAACACAAAAAACGCCTAGTAAGCGGATTAAATACAACCAGCAAACTTAAGTGTGAAACATGAACTCAAATGAAATAAGAAGACTTCATTGATATTCAATTAACAAAGTACATTTAACACTTAATACAAAACTTCCTTTAAAGGACGATACGCAACTCAAAATAACATGTATTTAGACTCTTTTCACCTAGTTTCAACATGATATGAAAGTTGACGGTGACCACTACCAAAAAGATATGTTCACGAATGACACAGTAGACGTTCAAGGCTGCAAGTTCAATGATGGATGTCCTTCACTACTTGGGAAAAATAAACCAAAACATTTGAAAGGTTGGACAAAAATGTCTAATGAGTGGGATCTTTTATCAATACTTTTAATAAATCAATTTTTGCCTTAATGGGTTATAAATCATTTCATCAAATAATTTACATAATTTAATTTAAACTTAATCAACTAGTCATTGAGTTTAAATTAAATTATGTAAATGCATTAGGCAATTTGTAACATCTCAATTTTATTAACAACTTTCATAGAAGGAAATTATTCCTTTCAAATAATTCATAATAATTTGTAAGAAAATCATTTCTTTAAGCTCTTTCCTGTAAATCATATAGCATAGTATACATCTCATAAATCATCTTGTTGACACGTGCCTAAGACGACGCTGAGCGGTGGATATCCTCAAAAAAGTTAGTTTTAAAATAAAATAGGAGTCGTCATCAATCCTTTTTTACTGTGTGTTTGGACATCGAAATAAAGTAAACAATTTTTTCAAAACAAATGATCTGCAAAAAATAGAGTTGAGTTCGAGAGTCATTTGTGTATGAAAAATGTATTAGCACCCCACAACACCCATTTAGAAAAACGGTGACCAAATTTCAAATCTTGAATTTAAAAATATTTTTTTATTTATTTTAAAACTAACGTCTTATTTTACCTCTCATTACTTCCATATTTGAGGCAATGATCTCATAAAATAAGTGGAATAATATTCCATTAATTAGACTATATATTTAAGAAAATTTCTCACCTTAAGAAAATGAAAAATTATTACAATTTTTCAAAATCTATCATAGGCTAGTCTTCAAATAAATATTTTTTTTTAAAATTGATTGAATTCATTTTCTCTTGGGATCAAATCTCAGACTCCCAAAGGTATTGATCCCTCACCTCAAGAATTCTAGAAAATTGAACTACCAAATTTTTTAGATTCCATCGTAGGATTTTATTTAAAGAAGACGGTTAAGTTATTAGAAAAGATTGATTTAGGAAACCTTATAAACTCATGTATTAAATTGAAGGTTTTGAAAAGCATAAAAATTCATTACATTAGAGACAAATTTGCTAAATGATTAAAAAAAGAAAAATTTTTATTTTAAAATATAAAAAAAATTTAATTGGAAGGATTTTAAAACATTAAAAATTTTAAATACAAAGAGTTATATTTAAGTGCATATAACAATAATTATGATAGTAATATGAATAAAAAGTGCATATAACATAATTATTATGATAGTAATATGAATAAATAAAAGAAAGAAAACATAATAACAATAAATGAAATAAGGAAAGAAAAATAAAAGAAAAAGAAGATGAAAGGTATAAATAAGGGGAATTTTTAAAATTAGTAGATTTTACAAAATATTTACAACCTATAACAAATTCTATCATTGATAGTCATTAATACGTTATAGTGATAAAAGAATATCAATGATAGAATCCAAAATTTTATTATAGTTTGTAAATATTTTAATTTATTTTGTTATTTTAAAAAATATCTTTATTATGAAGGAAAAAGAAAAAAGAAAAGAAAATAGCAGACGGTGGCTGCCCATAAAAGAAATAAAGCAATAATGATAAAATAATAAAATTGATAATAATAATTATTATTATAATTAATAGTAATAAAACAAAAACAAACATAGTAATAGTAATAAAATAAAAAGTAAAAGTATATAAAGAAAAAAAGAAAATAGTAATAATAAGAAAACAATAAGGATAAAAATAATAATGATAATAATGATAAAATTTTCATTTATTTCTCGTGCTTTTTCTCTTTATTTTAGAGAAAAGAAAATCAAGGCCGAGAGTTTGGATTTTAAAAGAATAATGAAATAACGAAAAAAAAAATTTTAAAAAAAATTCCTTATGTTTTTTTCTTTCTTCGAAGAAAAATGCTGAAGGATTTTTTTATAAAAAAATAATGATAAAAGGAAAAAAAGTAACAAGAAAATAATAAAATTTTCTTTATTAATTTTATTTTCTCTCTCAAAAAATAAAGAATTCAAATCTCAAAGAAAATTACTCGGTGCGGATTATTGGGAGTCAACATAAGATTTGATTTGCTAAAGAGAAACAACCACAATAATAATAATAATAATAATAAAATAAAGACACTAAGATAATGAAATGAATAAGAAAAACACACATTTTACAAAAAAATTCTTCCAATCCGTAGAGATTCTTTCTAAAGAAATCTTTCTCTAAAGAATTTTGTTTACCAACTCCTCTAAAAAAAATTTTTTCTAATTAAGAAACTTTCTCCGCTTTTCTAAATGACAAAGGTCCCTCTGTGTAGACTCGGAGTGTACCATAAATTAGTAAAATTAATAAGTATAAAATCAAAATTGGATATTATGCGAATAAAATAAAATTTCATTTTCCCAAAATAAATTAAATGAGATATTTTGAGATTTTGTGAAAAATAAATTAATAAATCAAATAGATAGTAAAAGATTTTTTGTAAACAAAAATGAATTTTTTTTCCTAAAATAGTATAAATAAGTCAAAAGTGATATTAGAAGATTTTATTTAAAACAAATAAATTTCTTTTTTCTTAAAATAGTACCAATTGATATTGAAAGAATTTTTTTAAAATAAATTGATTTATTTTTTTTAATGATAAATATACTTATTAAAGAATTTTTTTTTTAAAAAATGATTATTATATAGAAAAAAATCTTAATTATTATTAATTTTTTTAAAAGAATATAAAAGAAATGTAGGATAAAATTAGATGGCTACACATATAGTACCTGAAATTAACTCAAGTACCATTACATTAAAACAAATGACACCACACTCCATAATTTCCAAAACCAAAAATAAAAAAAAAAAAAAGAAAAAAGAAGAAGAAAAAAAGAAAAGTTAGAATATTTATGATAGAAATAGGTTAGTAATAGAAACATATTGTAATTGAAAGTCATTGGTTACCGTTTGTTCTTTAAATCTATGTATTGTTAATGTCATCTGTTACTTCCTAGAAATCATGAAGGACTAAATCATGATTTA
>JBBPDI010000009.1:6998722-7015693 GCA_037974545.1 Cucumis variabilis | reverse complement strand
TTTCCTTTAACAAAACAAAAGAAACACAGAAGTCCACAAACTCTCTGTTGCTTTTCTTTTTTATCTTGAGGATAACAGGGAAGACTTCGTGGTGTACTTTAGGAGGTTCGAGAGTTATTGAAAGGTTCTACAAAGGTTAGTTTTCTTTTCTTCTTTTCCTCCATAGAAGCATGTTTAAGTGTTTTCTCTATGTTTCAAGTTGAATTACTTTTGCACGGCGTTCACACGTACGCTTCCGCTATAGGAATTCCATTCCTTCAGTTTCATCGTCAGGGTGGAGTTTGGTCAAACTCCTCCTTGCGTGCATTAGTCTTATCCTTGTTGCTTACCCTCTCGGGTAGTTGATAATTGACACTGGCAAAGTGATGCATATAGCTCAAATAATGCGATAAGACTTATAAGTTAGACTCTTTAATGAGAACTTATAACAAATCTAACTACTACTAACAACACATTGATGAGTGAGAAATCAAGAAATGATGTATTGAAAAGGTACAAACATGTAATATATAGATAAAGAATGTAAGCCTTTGGCCACTATACAATATGAACAACATATATTACAAAGAAGTACAAAAAAGAAGAGATAGAAGAGTTGAAAAATATTATAACTTAAGGCGAGGGGGAAACAGAATTTTGGATTCTTTCCTACTCATATGTTCAGCTTCCGCTTTTACAACTGATCAGAGAAGAAGAAGAAAACTTTATAGACGACGAAAAGGTTATTCCTTTCCACCATTCTCTCTCTCTAGGGACTAACCTTCTCAGATCTTTATCCCCTACAGGCGTCCACTAGCCCTATGTAGGCCTCTTTTGGGTCCATTCAGACCTGCTTCTCTTGGTAGGGATGAAGCCTTTTTACAGGCAACATTTGGTGGGAAACTTCTGTTCTTCTGAGATTATTGGTATTGATTGCAATCTTGTGAAGCCACATCTCCATCTACCATTCATGTCTTCTAGTGAGCCCTCCTCACGCAATGACGTGGTTCCTCGCTTGGAAATGTTCTTTTTCAGACGAGTTCCCATCGCGTGGCCTTTGTGCAAGATGTCTTCTATGATTCACTAGCTTTTTCCTTCCTACTTATCCTACATTTAGACATTATAATCGCATAAAGTAGGCATGGGGCTTATGTAAGAAGTATTTCTAAATTCTTATAAATTTACATTATAAGTTACACATTTTGATCATCTTCTTGTGCATTTTTCCCTTATTATCCTAATAAAAGGAGCTATAATAAAGAATATTTATGCACGTTATCATTAATCAAAGGATGAGTTTGGCAATAAGATTGCATTGTTGCAATCTTCTCGCCATTCGCTTAGGAAAATATGGTTTTCACTTGTCAAGTGATTACAATCTAAGCAATTGCTCTTCTCTCGAATATGAAAAGTTAAGACATTCACATTTAACTTAGTGAAACATATAAAACATCCATTCTGATTCTCCAAGTATCAAAAACACAAATTATCACTAGCTATCTAACCAAATAGATTGACATGGAAAAGATTAGAAAGATGGAAGAGTCAAAGAAGAAATGCATTGCTTTAATAAAAAAAAAAACATTAGGCCTTTCGGCCATAGTGTTTATCAACAAAATAATACAAGAAAAAATTTACAAATAGAATACAATAGAAATGTTACGCCTCAGAGTGTGATTTCCAACACTCTTTGGCTATGATTTTTGCCTATTTGTGAGGAGGAAATGGTGGGGATGAAACTCTCTCCCTTTTTATTCTAAGCTTTCACCTAAAACTTGAGATAAATAAGAAAATGGGTGATATCAGAACTTGCTCTACAGCCAAATTATACACACTGAATTCTAGAATAAGAAGCTCTATTTAAAGGTGACAGTTAATGTTAACAGGATGTCATGTGTGATTGTTAATTTTGTGCTTTACTTAATTGTTTTGATTATGTTTAACACGTCACGGAGTTAGGTCATCACGTAATGCGCTGACCATAACTCTTTGTATAGCATGCTTTGATTCTAGGCGATGAGTCATGGGTCATGATAATAGCATGCGAAATGCTTACTATATACCTCTTCATCGCATAGTACTTAAGTCCTCGTTGAGTATAAGTTTTCCTACTACTAGTCCATGTGTAAGTGAAATAGTAGATTTACCTGGGTGATCGAGGGTCGAACACTGGAAATTGCTGATAGACATGAGTTCTAACAAATTATTCATTAGTTGAGCATTATGAGAATTTATCATAAAGGTATAAAAGAATCAGAGTTAGAATTAAAACTACATATGTATGCCTAGAGAATTTGTAAAGAGGAGTAAATAGATGCAAAATGGAAGTTTATGCAAACTAACTTGTATACCAAGAAAGAGTGAAGGAAGGTCTACGCGCCATTAGGCAATTAAACAATGTGAAAGCTTGATGCGATTTAACTTACTCAATCAACTTATGATTAAGGCTTGCTCCTCTTAAAGTCATTGAACGCGACATATAGTCTCTTTTCGGGATCTACATGACTAAGTCTGATTAGGTGAGATAAATCTAGGAGTATTCACTTAAATAACATATAGAACTTTGTGATTAAGAACAGAAACCTCTTGGCACCTAATGTCCATACTTGTTCGCCTTTCGGGATTTAAATATTGGAAGTTATCTCGCTAAAGTGGAGTTTATTGCCAAACTTCTCTTTGCACGCATTAGCCTTATCCTTGCTACTTGTCCTCACGGGTAATTGACGATCGACACTGGCAAGCGATGAATATAGCTCAACTAATACGATAGGGATTATAAGTTGTACTTCTTATAAAAAGCTATCACTGATTTAAACTACTAATAACACTTTGAAAAATGAAAAGTAAAGAAATGATGGATTGAAAAGGTATAAAATGTAATATATATAAAGAATGTAAGCCTTAGGCTATTGTACAATATGAACAACTTATATTACAAAGAAATGCAAAAATAGGGAGAGAAGAGAGTGGAAAAATATTACAAGTTAGAGGACCATAGAAGTATGAATTGTTCCCTTCCCAGAAGCCAAGCTTTTGCTTTTATAACTGATTGAAGAAGAAGAGAAACATTTATAGACAATGGAAAGGCTATTCATTTCTGTCTCTCTCTTAGGGTATTTGGCCTATTCGGGCCTCTTGAACCCATTCAGGCGTCTCCTCTAGTAGGTTAACGGAGATGGCTTTATATAGACAACAATTGGGAGGAAAACTTCTATCTTATGAACTTGTCAGCGCCATTCACCCAGAAAGTGTCTGTAGCACGTCACATCATCTCCAACTATCGTTCTTGTCTTCTAGTGACGTTTTCTCATGTGATTACACTTTGTTCCTTGCCTAGACATTAATCGCAAGATGAGTTACGTGTTGTAGTCCTTTCACGAGATGTGTTCTTCGGTTACTAGTTCCTTTCTTTATTCATTATCCTGCATTTAGACATTAAAATCGCGTAAAACAAACATAATACTTATTTAAAGTGTATTTCCAAATACTTATGCTTTTACAACACAAGGTACGTGTTCTAGTCATCTTCTTGTGCATTTTTACCTCATTATTCAAATAAAGGAGCTATAATAACGGGTTTTTATACACGTTATCATATCTCCAAATTTAGAATAATGCGTGTCCTTAAGCACTGTTTCATGTTATGCTTGTCCTCAAGCATAATTCCTCAAACACTCACCTTCCCCTTTGCTTTTCAACACTTCTCAAAATGCAAGCAAGATTTATTCGTTATTCAGGATTTACTCTCATTGTGTACTTCTTATTGTGAAAATATTTCTAAGTCATGATGCGGCAAGCTTAGTACTTAAAACACCCTTGTTCATTCCCTTCAATAAATCTTATTTTTAATTTCAGAAATGGTTAAAATTTATTAAAATTTTTGAATCCTTTTATTTGGCGAAAGAATAATTTTTAAACAGCTTTTTATTCACAAGGAGGTGTTGAGTGGAAAATCATAGGCACTTTATGAGTCTGTTTCTCTCATCATCTGTAACTCTTATTGCCTCTTATTATTCACTCTCTGACTTTTTACTTTTGAAGCTTTGCTTCTTTATTTTTGCAAGAGGAGGCAACATAGAAGTTGTTATTAAGATTGAGAACAGAATACAAAAATTTTAAAATTCACATTTTTAGCTTTGTTTCAACTTTTGTTAAAATGCCTTGTTTTTTATAGCGTTAAAAGGATTTCCAAAAATTTTAAAAGCTTTAACATGGACCTCGCACACCTCCGAGGTTAGCAATGTCCTCATTGCTAACAGTGAATAATAAGATTATTCATAGAAAAATTTTACAAAACAAGTTTGAGGTAAAGCTTGCTCGCCTACTAAACTCTAGAGATCTTTTTCAAGTAAGGTTCCTTAACAAGCTAAATGCATAAATTACATTTGAAACTTTATTTTGCATGAATTATTTCATTGAAGTGTTTTTGAATCACGAAGAAAAATTAGAATGTTAAAAGGTAAGAAGCCAAGCTTGCGACAAAAAAGATTAAATGCACAAAAATTAAATCAAAAGTTGTAAATTTCATTGCAAAGAATATATATACAAAGAAATGCAAATTACATAAAGCAAGAATTAAAAATTAAAAACATAAGAGACCCAAAATACACCAGCCAATTTTCCTGCTGAGGTGGCAGTTGAGAGGATTCTGCTTTGTCACGTACTGCAGCATCGTTTCATGTTAAGGGCGTTGCCACCTTGTGGAAAACTTCAAGGACTGGGATGATGCTGTAGATCATCACGTAAAGATATCTCAATGTTGCTGTGAACTACACATCATTGCGTTTGATTGACTATTATATCATCCCCATGATTACTTGATTTCATGCCTTGAGCTTATATTTTACGTTCTGAGCTCTTGCACTGTCGCCTTAAGTCCTTTAATTTCAGCCAGATGATGAGCATTTGCGTTGTCAAATTTGAGTTCTAAATTGTGTAATTTCTTTTGACTTTGCACATGTGATTCATGTAAGCTACTCTAGCATTAGGTTACATCTTTAAATCCACTCTTCATAGGTTGACACACGTGTTCATCTATGAACTTGAAGGTGTAATCTGCGACCACTTCTTCTTCTTCTTCATTCGTCGTCCTTTCCTTTCCTTTTTGCAAATGCTGACTACTTTCTTTTGGCAGCTAGGGGAGGTTCCTTTTGCCATCTACCTCAGGGTCTATTTGTGTTTCCCTTTAGATTAGGTCGTCAATAATCTCCTCTCTAGACCCTTTTCATTTTGGAGATAGGTTAGGGGTCCGACTTTTCTTCTTGCTCTTTGAATGCACCAGAAAGAAATGCAGTAGGGTTTGAGAGTGAACCCTGAAATTCCTACTGACTTGAACTCTCTTAGACAAGTGGTTGGTTGGTTGGGTCAACAAGCACTAAGGAGAGAGAGTTATTTGATTCTCGCCTTACGGAGGATAAATCAGTTTGAATTATGGGATTGGATGGCAATTTGGATTGTAAGGGGTTGATTTTATGAGTATCTGATGGAGAAATGCGTGTTTTGGATTTGGATAGAGATGGTGAAGGTGTACATATGATTATAGCCTTTGTTATGGAGGATTTGGTTTTGGCGGACGAGCTAGTGGGTATGGTGGTGAGGGGTATGAAGCAATCTAAGGCAAAGGGTCTTCAAAGTCCTTGGCCTTCAAGATTTTCTTTTTCTTTGAGCTTGAGGCCTCCTCCTCGCCTTTTCTCTTTCTTTTTAGAGGAATTTATCTAACTTCACTTTCCTCTTCTTCTCTTTCTTTTTCTTTTGTTGCCTCCACTTTGCACCCAGCCTTAGTTCTGGCTTCGTCTCGCTTTTCAACTTTTTGGCTGTGGCTTTATTCTTATGGAGTGCAAAAATGTGATTGAGGTTTGCTGCATTACACATTCCCTCTTTAACGCATACTACTTGTGGTGAGTACTCAAGCTTAGGGCATGTTTTCCGACAAAGCCTTTCGATTAGATGCGAGAAAGGTTTGGGTTCCCGCAAATGTTGTAACCAAGCTTCTGTTTGTGTGCAGATAATCTCTTCCACGTCCACTGGTATTTTCTCCATGATACAATATACGAGCATTATCCTCTTCAAGGATATTGTACTGTCATGTCGCGTGGGCATGAGCTTCTTCTTAATGAACATTAGCCAAACACTGGCAGTTGTCTTTAGGTTATGCGGAAAGAGTTGGTACTTCTTGTTGATTGTCACGTCCCATTTTGCCCCAGGCCAGGCAACCTTGTCCAATGTGTCTTGCATGTCACGGCCTTTTGGGTTCCTAAAAATAGGATATCCCACCATGGGTTGACTTAGTTTATACAGTGCATTGATAGCTTCAAGCCCATAGTTCACCTTCTCCTCTTTTACAGTAGCGTAATGTTGCTTAGTATTAAACTTACTGTTGTAAAATAGCTTAACCACACCAGGTTGTATCGCATTCACCCCTCTGAAAAACTCTTACCAGCCTAATGCCTTGATGGAAGATGCGATAGAGGGTGCGAGTTGACCCTTAAATGGGAAGATTCATTTCTCTATTATGAATTGTTTGCTTATGTCCTCTAAAAGAACATCTTTCCTTTCCTCTCCAAGGTTCACCTCTTTTCGCCGAGCTCTTGATTTCTTTGCTTGCCTTTTTGTGCCTTCACCTCTTAACGCCTTTACCTTCCTTGCCCGTTCTTCACCCACATTATCTTCCAGTGGGCTCATCTCTTCTACTTCTTTTCAAACTCCTCGCAAAATTCTTTGAGGGGTTTCTCTTTACCTTTGATCTTCTCCAAGAAGAGAGCTAGCTTTTCTGATGTATTGAGGAGCTCTTCCCGCTCCCTCAACTTTCTTTCCTTATTCTTTTCTACTAAGGCCTTAACACCTTTTGCTTGATCTTTCATTTTCTAAAGCTCAGATTTCACATTTTCCTTCTTTTTCTGAGCTTCTATCGCCTACCTTCCAAACTCAATTTCCACGATAGGTGAGGAAGGTTCTTTCTCGTGTTTCTCCTCTTCAAAACTTTCTTCTTCTTCTTCCTCACCTATTTCCTCTATTTCTTTCTCCTTTTTTTCCCTTTTTCTTTTCTTTTTCTTTTTCTTCTTCGTCTGCTTTCTCTTACACTCTAGCCAGTTCTCTTAACTTCTCTCTTCTTTTTTTTTTCATCCAGAAACAATCCTAACTAAATTTCTAAATTCTCAGTCGTCATTGGTATCTCCCTATGAAGGAAATTGAAGTGGTTAAAACCCCCTGTTCCAAAAATCTCACTTGAATTGGGTAGGTTTTGCTCAGAACTAGATTGGCTTGCTTCGACACAGAACCATCAGAGCGCACTACTTCTAGTTCTCTCTTTTCAGATTTCTCGTGTGCTTTTTCTCCAATCATTGTTACAAAAATAAAACAATGAATAGGATGGAACGTAAAGAGACAAGATACCATTCTTACTTGCTTGTCAGAGAAGATGATCAAAATGGTTGAGAGAGAATGAGAGCTTGAAAACATTCGCACGGTGAAAAGATTATAATTAGGGCTTTCAAAGGGTTTTAAAAGAGAATGTTAACTCGGGTTAAGGAGTGGTTACCGCATTGTTATCATCATGTGTTTTAATTGCGACTTGATGTCCTAACATAACATTTCAGTTTTTGAGGTCGGTTTCAATCATGACTATTAAAATTTGAATTTTAAAAGAAATGAAACATTTCAACTTCTCTGAAACCCTAATTAAAACGTAACCCTTTTTCTTGACAACTTACCAGAAGACCACAACACTTACTGCATTTGACAAAAACTTTCCACAAGATGGCTTCAACGGTCACAACCGTAAAGTAAGACTAAAGGATATACAACGTTGAATACAAAATTAATTTACAAAACTATAAAAGAATTACTCATAGAGGTATAAGAGTATAAGTATATATGTACACTAGTATAAGGATGCGATAAGAGAAATTGGAAGAATTATATATTACAGGTGCATCCATGCGTTTAGGTTCTTTGGCGAGAAGGAACTGTGGTATTATCGCCTCTCTTTCGCATGGCTTTCTGATCGTATTGTTCCTGAACTTCGTTTATCATTTGATTGTTCATCACAATAAATCTCTGCTCTCAATCGTTTATCGCATTATTCAAATGATCCTATTGGGTCCTTGTCGCTTAGCTTACTGAAATTTTGTTTTTTATTAGCTTTGCTCGAGGACACTTCTATTGATGAATTCATGGAGATTCTCATTAATTTGCGACCAACTATATCCATTGAGATTTCTCTAGGTCATCATCTGAAAGATACATTGATTTTTAAGGTTGGTTCAAGCAATCGCAAATTACTCTAGTACCTTAAACCTCTTCATGTGATTTTTGGCTAATTTCGTCCTTCACCAAAATCAAATGCTTTGCCCAAATATAAAGTATAGCTCTACTCTAACATCTATTAATAAATTCCCCGACAATGGTGCCACAAACTTAATTTTTAATTTTGTGCTTGGACTTAATGGTTTAGATTATGTTTAATGCAACAGCGATACATCACAGAATCAGGTCATTGCGCGTAATGCTCTCACCATAACTCTCTGTATAGCATGCTTTGATTCTAGGCAATGAGTCATGAATCAAGATGATAGCATGTGAAATGCTCACTATGTATCTCTTCATCGCATAATACTTAAGTTCTCGTTGAGTATAAGTTTTCCTACTACTTGCCTAAGTGTAGATGAAACATTAGGTTTACCTGGGTGATCAAGGGTCGAATAGTGGGAATTGTTGATAGACATTAGCTCTAACGAATTACTCATTAGTTTGGCATTATGAGAATTTATCATAAAGGTATAAAAGAATCAGAGCTAGGATTAAAACTACTTATATACGCCTAAAGAATCTGTAAAAGGGGAGTAAATGGATGCGAAATGGAATTGTATGCGAACTAACTTGTATGTGAGAAAGAGTGAAGGAAGGTCTACGTAACATTAGGCAATTAAACAATGCGAGCGCTTGATGTGATTTAACTTACTCATTCAGCTTATGATTAAGACATGCTCCTCTCAAAGTCATTGAACATCACACACAGTCTCCTTCGGGATCTACATGACTAAGTTTGATTAGCCGAGATAGACCTAGAAGTATTCACTTATAATACTTATAGAACTTCGCGATGAAGAACAACAACCTCTTGGTGCCTAATGTCCATACTTGTTCGCCTTTTGGGATACAAATAATGGAAGTTATCTCGCTAAAGTGGAGTTTATTGCCAAACTTCTCTTTGCACGCATTAGCCTTATCCTTGCTACTTGTCCTCACGGGTAATTGACGATCGACACTGGCAAGCGATGAATATAGCTCAACTAATACGATAGGGATTATAAGTTGTACTTCTTATAAAAAGCTATCACTGATTTAAACTACTAATAACACTTTGAAAAATGAAAAGTAAAGAAATGATGGATTGAAAAGGTATAAAATGTAATATATATAAAGAATGTAAGCCTTAGGCTATTGTACAATATGAACAACTTATATTACAAAGAAATGCAAAAATAGGAAGAGAAGAGAGTGGAAAAATATTTCAAGTTAGAGGACAATGGAAGTATGCATCATTACCTTTCCAAAAGCCAAGCTTTTGCTTTTACAATTGATCAAAGAAGAAGAAGAAACATTTACAGAAAACAGAAAGGCTATTCCTTTTCGCCTCTCTTTCTAGGATATTGGCCTATTTGGGCCTTTTGCGCCTATTCAGGCATGTCCTCTAGTACCTTGATAGAGATGGCTTTATATAGACAACAATTGGGAGGAAAACTTATATCTTCTTAACTTTTCAATGTCGTCCGTCTAAAAAGTGTCTGTCGGATGTCACATCATCTCCAATTATCTTTCTTGTCTTCTAGTGACCTTTCCTTTTGTGATTACACTTTGTTCCTCACTTGGAGACGTTAATCGCAAAATAAGTTCCTGGTTGTACTCCTTTCGCGAGATGTGTTTTGCGGTTCACTAGTTCCTTTTTTTATTCACTATCCTGCATTTAGACATTAAAATCATGTAAAACAGGCATAATACTTATGTAAAGTGTATTTTTGAATACTTATGTTCTGGTCATCTTCTTATGCATTTTGACTTTATTATTCTAATAAAGGGGCTATAATAACGAGTGTTTATACACCCTTCAACACACCATTAAAGCTTCTAAAAAGTTGCAGTAGTACCGCGCAGATGTCTTTTCATCCATTCTCTAAATTTCTTGCTAACCAATTTTGTTTGCTAGTGCATTAATTGCCTAGCTTGTATTTCTTTTTACCGCAAAGGTTGAACTAGTCTTCTCGAGTAGACATGGTATTGTCAAGCAGTAAAATAAAGATAAGGTTCTTTTGTATCATTCACTTTGCAAAATAACCAAATTGTCTACTTTTTCCACTATTTTCTTCTTTTCTCATGCAAAAAGTCTTCACTATTTTACTTAAAAGGCTATAATAACTTGTATTTCTACAAGTTATCACTATGCAATAAAGAGACCATGTAGAGAACCCTCACCGCGGTATGAGCTTACTTCACCAGAAAATAATGACACCATTGCCCACATAAAAAAGTCAGTAAATGATTTGACCTTGTCGTCCAATCTGAATCTAAGATAAGGAAATGGTAGAGACATGTGGCATTCTGGAATTGGAACTCTTCTAGTCATCGACAATAATAATCATTACAACATGGGGAACCTCTACTAGAAAAAGCCTATAAAAAGAGGAAATCACAAATATTTTTGGTGAATCTTACCATAAACTTTCAAAAGGAGCAAGATTAGAGAAGTTCTTTAGCCTTTGAAGATTCAAATCCAACCGAAATTTGACAAGGCCCTACAAGTTAGTACGAGGGAGACCTTCGAGTAAAGGGCCAGATGTAGAAGCTAGTCGTTGAGTTTGTGAGTCATTATTTTTTGTAATAAGATTTCTAAACTTCATTAAATGAATCTTCAAACGTGCATCTTTGAAGAAATTATTTATATGTTTTTCTCCTTAAACTTCTCGATTCCAAAATACACCAATTTATGCATGAGTTAGAAGGAGATGGTCATACCTCATATTAAAGGTGACGGTAGCATGATTTAAAGGATGCATGTAGTGACTTGCCTCATAAGTAAAAGAGCATTATAAATTATTTTCTTGAGGAAAATGTACTTGGAAATACTCCTTCTAAACCTTATGGTTCTGCATTATATGTGTCTGAATCTAAGCATGTTATTGTGCCTTATTATTATTTGGAAAGAGTACATGAAACTTATTAAAATTGAACTAAGATGACTCTTGTGCCCTATGTGATATGATACTCCATTCCTGCTGTGTGTGATCTATAATGGATTGCCCTATTTATGTTGTGTGATCTTGGATAGGATGTCTTATACTTGTTGTGCGAACTAGTATGAGATGCCTTTTTCTTGTTGTGTGATCAAACATTAGAAGACTCGTTACGAGTAGTAAAATTAACAAAAATTGATAATGGCATTGAGTTTACTCTACATGGTTGCAACTTAGCTAAAGAGTGTAGTAAACACTTGAGCCAAGGTGAGGGTACAAATACTTCAATAATTTTGCAGAATGATTCTGCGAATTGACCTTGTGATACGCGAGAAGACATGCGACGTGAGATGACTTGTAATAATGGATACAAAAATGATTATGAATTAAATCACATGATTTTACGTTGCCTCAATGTAAATATTGCCTATCTTGAATAATTTATGTTTATTGGATAAAAGATCTCACTCATTGGACATTTTCGTCTAATCCTTTTCTTTCATGACTATTTTATCCCCCTAGGTAGAGAAGGACATTCAACGTTAAACTTGCTATCTTGATTGCCTACCATGTCTCCTTGATTCCATCATTCTGTTGGTGGCCACTATCATCTCGCATGTATTATAGAAGCTAGACAAGAAAGGTGTAAATGTCGTTAAGTAATTGTATTTTGTTCTCTCAAAAGAAACTCTATACTAAATACCAAATGTAGTCACTTGAAAATTAATGAAGTTGTCTTATTCCACTCATGTTCGCATTCCGCATTTAAAGTTTTTGTTGTATTTATCTCTTCTTCCTAAACGTTCAACATTTATCTTATGGAAGCTACACGTTAAGGGGTTTAGGCGACATGCCTCTCCTTAGTCACGGAGAGTGACTTTAGGGGTAAACTTGGTTGATTTTTGAGTGAGTGCTTAATTCACTCAGACACAGTCTGTGAAGTATCTTGAGTTTATATTTTGGTCTAAGTGATACATCACTGAGCATGTTCACTGCATGTGATATGTTCACTATCTCTTTATATCACATAGTAACTAAGTCCTCGTTGAGAACAAGTTTTCCTACTACTTGTCCAAGTGCAAGCAAAATAGTAGGTTTACCTTGATGGCCTAGAGTCGAACACAGAAAATTGATTAAAGACATTAGTTCTAGAAATTACTTATCATTTAGGCAATTTAAAAGAATTAACGAATAAAAAACATAAAGTATGTGAGACTAAGCTAAACTAGTAAACTAAGACTAGAGAGTCTATAAAGAGGGAATAAGAAAGTGGAATGGTAATGCAAACTAACTTGTATCCAAGAGGTGAGTGAAGGAATGTCTGTGCATTATCACACGATGAAGTAATGTGATAACTTTGATGCGATATAACTTACTCAACCATGCTTATGCTTAAGGTGTGCGACTCTTAAAGTCATTATACGTCATACATGGTCACCTCTCGAGATCCATATGACTAAGTACGTTAGATGAGGTATATCTAGAAGACAACACTTATAAATAGTATAGGACTTTACAATTAAGGATAGTAACCGCTCGGCGCCTAGTGTCCATATGACAACACTTATAAATAGTATAGGACTTCGCAATTAAGGATAGTAACCGCTTGTCACCTAGTGTCCATACTTATTCACCTTTTAGGATACGAATGCTGGAAGTGATCTCCGAGAGGAAGATAAAACTTTTCCTTGCAAGTGTTAGCCATGTCCTTGCTACTTAACCTTTCAGGTAGTTGAAGACTTACACTGGCCAAGCAATGACAATAGCTCAACTAAAGCAATAATACTTATAAACAAAACTTCTTATCAAGAACTTATCACTAACCTAAACTAAAAATAACACATTGACTGATGGAGTGTGAAGACATGATGGATTAAAAAGGTTTAATAATGCAATATATTCAAGAATGTAGGCCTTCAACCACTATACAATATGAACACATATATTACAGAGAAAGGCAAAAGTGAGAGACAAAAAAGATGGAGAATATTACAAGTTAGCGGGAATAGAAAATATGAAATCTTTTCCACTTGAAATTTAAGCTCTCACTCTACAAACTGACGAGAGAAGAGAATGGACTTTACAGGCGGCGGACAGGCTACTCCTTTATGTCTCTCTCTACGTTTTTGGCTTGTTCAGACGTCTTTGTGGTCCATTCAAACCTCTCCCATGGCCCATACAGGCCTGCTTTGTTTGGTGAAGAAGGAGACTTTATATAAGCAGCTTTTGGTGATGAAACTTCTGTTCTTTTGAATATTTTAGTGATGTATGCCGAAAGCTATATGTTGCATGTCACATCATCTCCAACTACCATTCTTGTCACTTAGTAAATCACTTCTCGCATTGTGATTTAGTCTTCTAGCCTATTCTTCTCGTGAGAGTCTCTGCAATTTGCTAACTTTTTCTTTTGTTCATAGACCTATGTTTAGACACTTGAAACCGCGTAAAATAGACATAACATTTATGTTAAGTATATTTCTAAGTACTTATGAGTTTTTAACATAATGTATGCATTTTGATACGCTTCTTATACATTTTGGTCTCGTTATTCTATAATAGAGACTACAATAACTTCTATTTCTACAGGTTATCACACCCTCAAATTTAAAATAATGCTTGTCCTCAAGCATCACTTTGTATCATGCTTGTCCTCAAGAACAATTCCTCCTCAAAGATTCACCTTCCTCCTTGCGTTTCTAAACTTCTCAAAACGCGATCAAGTTTTATTCGTTATTCCTAGTTTACTCTCATAGTGCACTTCTCGCTTGAAAACATTTCTAAGTTCAAAATGCAATAAGCTTAATACTCAAAATACTCTTGTTCATTCCCTACAAAGAATCTTATTTTCAAAATAAGAAATGGCTAAAATTTTCAAAGAGTTTTGAATTATTTTTTTCGATGAAAGAATACCTTCTATTTCATTGCAGAATTGTAATTTAACATTGAGTGGAAATTCATAGGCACTCAATGAGTTTGTTTCTCTCCTCAACTATAACTCTTATCGTCTCTTATTACTTAACTCTCAGAACTTTTACTTTTGAAGGTTTGGTTCTTATTTTTTCTAGAGGCAATATAGGAGTTGTTATTTTAATTGATTTAAACTTTAAAGAATACAAAATTTTCACATTTTTGATTTTGTTTCAAATTTTGTTAAATCTCCTTAAGAGGATTTTCAAAAAGTTTCAAAAGCTTTAACTCGAACTTCACACAACCCCAAATTTAAAGGTTAGTGATGTCCTCATTTCTGAAAATGAATGATTAGATTATTCGCATAAAAGTTTTACAAAAGAGATTTGAGGTAAAGCTTGCTCACCTAATAAACTATAGATATCTTTCCTAATTAAGGTTCCTTAACAAGTTAAACGCTTAAATAACAACTGAAACTTTATTTCACACAGCTTATTTCATTGAAGTTATCATTGAGTCACAAAGAAAAATTATAATGCTAAAATGCAAGGAGCCAAACTTGAAACAAGAAAGACTAAACGCAAAAGAATTGTATCAAAAGTTATACTTATACTAAAAGAAACATAAGTACAAAGGAATATAAATTACATAAGACATAATTATAATACACCAAAGAATTGAAAATATCAAAGTTTAGCATATCCTTTTAAGGTTTCAACAGTAAAGGAGGTCCTTCTGAAGAAGGTACAAGTGGATGCATCCTTACTTGTACTGCCAGATCAAAATGCATCAAAGGACTTTCCAACTGAAGCCTGAGGCTTTTGGATTGCTTGGGAGGAAGTAGGCGCTTTTGTGTTTTGTAGGGTGGTTATTCTGAATTATAGAAGAAGAAGTTGACATTTTAGACTTGTGGAGAGTTTGAGAGAGGTTGTCTTCAAAAGAGTTGAATTGTGGAGTAGAGGTTAGGTGAGTGGAACTTCTTCTTCTTCTTCCTGGGACTTTGGGACAAGATGTTATTGAAGTTCATACCCTTCAAGGATTGTCCTCTCTTCGATCCTAAGGCTTTTGTCTCGTCTTTTGCGTTTTGTTTGAATTTTATTTTCCTTATCTTCGTCTTTAATGTCACCCTCATCCCTTTCTTTAACCTCTTCTAACCTTTTTTTTTTATTTTGAGGCGTTTTGATTTTCTTTGTTCGTAAGAATGGTGATGACGTCCCAACTTGTCCCTGGCCAAACTATTTCTGTCATTGCATTCTCTTGGTTGAAGATCAAATTATTGCTCTTATTGAGCTTTTTTACTCAAATGTCCTTTTCACCTTCCTCTACTTGTGCCCGCAAGGGCTTTCATGATAATATTTCTCATCTTCCCTTGGGAGTGGACACTTCCTCCTCTGACAGACAAATTCTGTCACTTTCTTTCTCAAACTCTCCAACGACTTCTTCTTCTTCTTCCTTTCTTTCACTTTTTCTTCCAAGGGCCCATTTTTTTCTTTGATTAGTCTTTTCATGGACTCTTGTCTCCAACCGTGTAGATTCAGCAACAGGTGAAGAAGTACTTTCCATTGGAAGAATCATTCTTCCTTCCTCAATTGGCTGTTGCACCTCTTTTTTTCTTCTCCTATCTTCTCATTACATTTTCTTTTATTCCTTTCTATCTTTTCACTTTCTTTTGCTTCTTCCCTTACATTTCTATTTATTCCTCTCTTTTTTCCTACAATCTTCTCTAGTCTTTCATGCCCTTCCTTGAGGACTTCTGTAAGGGAAGTATCCTTAGTGATGGTTATTAACTGGTCCAAGGACCATTACTGATAGATAGAAAGGGAAAAGTGGAAGTACTGGAGAAGCAATTTCAGGAGAAGTGGTTTTAAAGTGAAGATGAGTCTTGAAGGTACTTGAAGAACTTTGTTTGGCTTAAAGTCAGGACTCTAGGTTTCTGGGATGTTTAAATAGGCATTCTTAACTAGGGTGAAGGGGTTGGTTACCATAAGGTCAAAGTTTTATTGTATAAAATGTAACGTGGATATGCTTTGTATTTTTTACAAATGGCTCACAGCTCGAGGTACGATGTATTCATTGTGTCTTGAAAGTTTAAGAACTTTTAAAGTGCGACAAGATGTTTCGTACTACCAAATAACCCTAACGATTCCCGAGGAAACCCTAAACCCTAATACTTTTTATATCTAGAGAGAGATGGTTTGCACACCCCCAAATTGAAGAGAATATACACGCATAAGTTACAAAAATGATTTACAAGTATCAAACTGATTTACAAGTATAAAGTAATTACAAGTAAATGCAAGAACCTTATATCCAAAAATTTATGGATGCAAGTTGTAGTAAATATGGGAGAATTATACTTTACAAATGCATTCTTTCATTCAAGTTCTTGGAGAGGAAGAACTATAGTATCATCACTTCTGCTCTACATAGCTTTCCTAACCACGTTGTTCCTCAAATTTTTAGATCACTTGCATTATGACTCTCTGCATCCTGATTGCTCGTCACAATAAGTCTCTGCTCCCAATCATTCATCGTAATGTTCAAATGATCTCTCTTAGTCCTTATCACATAGTCAACTTGAAAGGATAAAAGCCCTATGGTAGCAGAAGAATTAAAGAACCATTACTTAATTTAATTGGAAATATTAAAATACCAGTACATTGGCAAAAGTTTAGAATCAAAATTCTAAATAAATTCTAAGCATGTATTTTACGTAAGAGATACAGAGAACTTACTTTTGTTGATATCTCTAAATCTGCAAAGCACCGAATTGGGACACCACCCGTCGAAGACCTTCCTATCCTCTGGGATGAGATTGGTTTGTGGGAACCAATTGGGATGGGAAAAGGTATAGAGA
>JBBPDI010000009.1:6971920-6993819 GCA_037974545.1 Cucumis variabilis | reverse complement strand
CAATGATAAGATTTGATCCATGCCTAAGCCCATTCCTCACTTATCATCTTGGAATTCAATCTCTAGTATCTTTTTTTGTGAATTGTATTGCATACTAAATTTCTCTTCTCATTCTCTCTAATAATTTCCCTCCAATTGATTTCAATGCTTTTCTCTTTCTTTTGTTACTAATATCAATCTTTTCAAGCATCACATTCAAGAAAACATCTATCCTACACTCCCTTGGGTTCGACACCCGTGCTTGCACCTATCTACGATAAAATCAAGGGTAAATTACAAATAATCTTTTGTCAAGGCGGTTTAGATGAATATCCTTTACAACCACTTTAATTTTCAAACATACATGGATTGATAACGGCCTTACCTACATACTTTACATAATCCTTTACTTTCTGCATATCAAGTCTGACCTTGTCAATATCTTATATTTAACTTAAATTAAATTTGAATCATATTTAAATACAAGTTTCTCTCATAACTAATAAATTTAATATGAATCCAATTCACATTAAATTAATATTTGAACTCATTCAATATTTTATGTATTTGAAATAAAATATTTTATCTCATAAATTAATTTTGAATCATATCCAAAATTAAATTTATATAATAAAGTTTGATAAACTTTATATTATAATGCATCACTATACATTAAAATAATTTCCAAAATAAATTTGAATATTTCAAATAACAACCAATATGAATAAATCTCATTACGCTTTATGAGCTAGTAAGGGGACCTATTGGACCTACAGATCAGAAGCTACAACGATCTGATATTAATTGGTTAAATTCATTAACCACATTAATCAATATTTGTTAACTGTGTGTACACTCTACTAAAGACTCACAGCTGAACTTTTCTCACTGTAGATATATTTCTGTGTCCGTGGATATAGACCAATAACAGTAAGTTAGTCTTTCACGAGTGTTCGTAACACCAGCTGGGTCAATTTACAATTTTACGCCTAGATTACCTCTAATCCTTAAATATCAGTGCTCCTCTAATGAACAACCTGTTTATGATCCTACCAATAAATAGAAACCCTTCTCGTGCCATAGAGAGGGTAGGACCCTTTGTTCAAGACCTAGAGACACTATTTAAGGAAACACTCATTTACTTATCCTAAAGGAGGGAAGGAGTGAATTTTGTGTAATTATGTTTCCAATTTCCCACTCGGTTTTTTCCCCAAAATGATAAGCTTATCGAGTCGACGATCTGGCCACTCTCCTCTCACGCGTACAAAACAAAGGACAATCCCTCGTGAACAGGAGTTCATAATACATTCAGGATTAAGACTAAATTACCTGGGTCATCTTAGTATGATAGAAATCTAACTAGTTAATGGAGTTACATCTAGTGGTTACTATTTTGCAGTCCGATCTTATGCAAACTCATTGCATATGATACGCTCACTCGCATGTCAACTACATGAACACATTGGATCATTGTGTTTGTATCAAATATAAAGTAAGTCGTATCCATAGTGTTACCACGATAAGGTATCCAACCTTATCCCTATACTATAGACCCTTTAAGTTAATCTCGAACATTGATCCCTATATGTCTCTACATAATGTTCAAGACTCATTAAACAACATAGGATACTTAGGATGTTAGTTTATTGGATTTGGGTTATTAAGACAAAACTAATAATATCATCAATAATAATTCTTACAATAATAACATTTTATTAACAACGGCCAATGGAATATATTTACAATCTACGAGTTTTAGGACATAAATCCCAATATACTATCTACAATCTACAAATTATACATACAATATACAATATACATACAACCTAATATACAATATACAATATATTAATATATATTTATTTAGAAGTGATAAAAAAACAAAATACAACATTTTTACTGGTAGAGAGAATGAACGAAGTGGACGACGATAGGAGGACACTAGGTGGCGGACGACGACGATCATGAGCTGCGAGACAACGGTTGGCACCAGAAGACAGTGGACGGCTAAAGCTCTTTCTCTCTTCTTTCTCTTTTCTCTTTTCTCTTTTCCTTTTCTTTGCATTCTATGAACACAAAATTTTAATCTTTGTGGTTCTCTCGATACACTATGAAAACATCATGAGAACCTCTTTCTCATGACGTCATAAGTGCCTATGTCATTATTTTGCTACATAATGCCAACGTCGTCACTTATGGCATTTTGAGAACCATTTCAAATTTAGTCAAATGTCAGAGTTTCTTGCGACATTGTCAACTCATGCATCGGCAAAAGGTTGACCTATAATGACGTTGTACTTTATTATGTCGCAGAAAGGTCGTCATAATGATTTAAAGGTTAAACCTTTGCCTACGTCATCAATGCCACATTGTCGTAGATGGACCCAATACTGACACCATGCATGTAGATGTCGTAATTGATCTAACTTTTAATAATATTTTCTACTTTCCTTGACGTTGTGCTTTTTGTTGCCATTTTTCGAGCAACAACAATGTATACATAATGATGAAAGCCTTATGCATAGTAGAAAATAATGAAAGCCTTATGCTCTCGCAACATCTTCATGGCAACGTCGGCATAGTAGACCAATGCTGACACTTTCTCTACTGCATTGTCACAAACCTTTTCTTACGACGTTGTCTATCCTGATGCCTAACAATCAATGAATTATATTTATTATATACGAGTTTTAGGAAATAAAACCTAACATAATGATGAGGTACAAGTTTTTCTACTCAAATCCAAGTGTAAAATCAAATAGGTTTCTGATGAGTGTAGGGTCGAACACAGGAAAATTGTTGCCTTTCTTAAGAGTTTGAGTTTTAGCCTTTTATGATGTGAACTATAATTAAAGTAAATAAATTGTGTTATGCGTTCTAAAATTAATTTAACTAACTTCTTCCTAAATAAAATGTGATGAATGTGTGTGATAAAAAGGTCAATTAACCACTTTGCTAAATAGGCATTAGGGTTGTAGGAAGTGTTATGTCCCGTCCTAAAGTCACTTGCTGTGATTAAAGGGAGGCAATTGGCCTAGACTCTCAGTGAGTAACTTTCCTTGAAGTAGGCATTGATCGCTTTGTGAGTGATGATGAACACACCTAAGATTAAGCACGAAATGCGAATGGTTATGAAATAAGACACAATTTTTTTTAAACTAAAGTCAATACATTAAGTCTTGATACAAAATTTATCCTCGAAGAACAAAGCACAACTGGAAACCATTCAAACTCTTCCCACCTAGTTTCTAAACTAATTACAAGATGATAATGACCACTATCAAGATGATGCAATTGAGGAGGCACGGTAGGCGAATCAAGATAACAAGTTCAATAGTGAATGTCCTTCGCTATCTGGAGTGGGGGGGGGGGGCAAATAAACATTTAAAAGGTTAGACAAAATCTGTCTAGTGAGTGGTGTGTTTTATCAATTAAATAAGATATTTCAAAATGAGGGCAATATAATAACATGCGTTTTAGAGACATCATCATTCCTTGATCATGAGTTATCTCGTGTTACAAGTCTTCTTGCCTACCTTATGGTCAAATCCGCGAGGTCGATTCATAAGTTGAATTAAGTCTTTGTCCCATTTCCTTGGCTCAAGCATTTATCATACTCTTTTGCTAAGTTGTAACTAAGTAGGGTAAACTCAATGCCTTTAGCATGCCTTATTAGCTTATCTACCTATTATGGGTCTTTGGTTAACAGATCACACAACAAGCAAAGGCCATCCCATACCAGTTCATTCAGCAAGTATGAGGCATCTCATCTAAGAACACACAACATGGATGAGGCATTCCTTTCCACATCACACAGGAAGAATGGAGTATCATATTGTATAGGGTACAAAGTTATCTTCTTTAGTTTGTATATCTCTTAGGGTCTGTTTGGTAACTTTCCAATTTCCAGTTTTCTGTTTTTGTTTTCATTTTTTAAGAAACAGAGGTGTTTGGTAACATTCTCTGTTTCTCGTTCTAAAAAAAGTAGAAACGTTTCTCATTTTATAAGGAATTATTGGGAACAAAAGAAAGTAGTTTCTCATGTTTCGTTTCTCAATTATTTTTATTGGTTTCCTTTTTCTTTTCCTTTTTCTCAATTATTTCTATTGGTTTTTCATTTATTTTTTCTTAATTATTTTTATCGTTTTCTTTTTCTTTTTCTCAATTATTTTTTTCAGTTTCCTTTTCCTTTTTCTCAATTATTTTTATTGGTTTCCTTTTCCTTTTTCTCAATTATTTTTATCGATTTTCTTTTTCTTTTTCTCAATTATTTTTTTCGATTTTTTTTCTTTTCCTCAATTATTTTTATCAGTTTTCTTTTCTTTTTTCTCAATTATTTTTATTGGTATCCTTTTCCTTTTTCTTAATTATTTTTATCAGTTTTTTTCCTTTTTCTCAATTATTTTTTTGGTTTCCTTTTCCTTTTTCTCAATAACTTTTATCGGTTTCCTTTTTCCTTTTCTCAATTATTTTTCTATTTCCTTTTCCTTTTCAACTTTCCAACGTGCTTTCCTTTTTCTTCCTCTTATTTCCATCTTCTTCCTCAAATAACGACTCTCCACGTGCTTTCCTTTTTCTTCTCACCTTATCTCCATCGTCTTCCCCAAATAACCATCATCTTCCTCTTTCTCTCATTGTCCTTGCCATCTTCCTCCTCTCTTCTCATTGTCTTCCTCTACATGACGTCTTCCTCTTTGCTGAATCTGGGTTTTCTTCTTCCTCTTCATGCAGATCTGGGTTTTCGCTGTGGGTTTGTGTCAGATCTGTGTTTTCGTCGTGGGTCTCTGTCTTCCTCTTCGTCATAGATTTCAATCCTCCTCTTCATCGTGGGTTTTTGTCTTCCTCCTTGTTGGCTCTGTCCTTCAATCTTCATCTTGATCTTCGTAAGGTTAATAAAAGACCTTCCTATCTAGATTTGATAAAGTGAGTGGTATAATGCTCAAATGAATTAGATGTGAATAAAATAAAAAATAAATCTAAAAAAATAAGGAAACAAGAAATGGTAATCAAACAATTTTTTTTGTTTCTTTTTTTCAAGAAACAAGAAGCAGAAACAATTATAAAAAACATTCCTATTTTTTGTTCTAAAAAAAGAAGAAACAGGGAACAGAGAACAAGAAATAAGAAACAAGAAACAGAAAACCAAAACGTTACAAAACAGGCCTTTAATGTCCACTCATTTCTTCCATTCAAGCAACTATACAAGTATCAGAATTTGTGCATGTACACATATTCACATACATATATATGCAAGCAACGCATTAGACATACTTACGTGTTCAAAAGATATCTCCACATACATTTCATTAAGGGAGATTATTGTAGGGCATCCCATTATATGGATTTTTAGATTTCTTAGCTATCATATCCCATGCATGCTATAAGTATTTCATTCTATTATTCAATCATGTTTAATTCATGTCTACGGTGGCATTATGATATTAGGAAAATCATAGGGAGAAGTCGTATATGATTCAAATCTCTTAAAAAACACATTCACAGATTCATTCCAGAACTTTGAAATTCTTTAATGAATGGTAACCACTCACAGTTATAAACAACAAGTTTCTACTTCTGGTCTTCAACTTCAAGTTTTCCCTTTTTCGCTTTCTTGCAGGTCCTTGTTGGATTTTGATTGATCTTGGTTGTCGGAGGTCTTAGGAATTTTCAAATATTTCTTCTAGAGAGCTCATGGTCAGAAAAAAAAACCTTAAAGTGATTGAAATCCCATTATTTATAGCCTTTTTCAGGTGAAGTCTACCCATGTCGAAATGATTACTACTGCCGGTGGGGGAAAGAGGTCCAAAACTAAAATGCCACGTGTCTTTACCAAATTCTTATATTGTTCACTGACTTTCGTATGTGGGCAATAATGTCATTATTTTATGTAGACGTGAGCCTATCTCTTGGTGTCTTTTTAGCTTACAGGCCACGATCCCACATATTCTAAGATCTTTTAAGGTCTTATGTATTGTAGGCTCAACTTTCCTTTTCTTTCAAATCTAATTATCCTTTTCCAGGGTGATAGTTTCTAGAACACTTTATCTCTTACCTCATATTCCAGTGCTCTGTGTCAGTTGTCCGCGTAATTCTTCTATCTATCGCAGGCAACCTTCCAATTCTCCTTGATTTTTTTAATATTTTTTATAGTTGTCTGGACTAACTCTACTACGTATGATTTCTTTTCATTGACTTCTTCCTCGTATAACACCTTAAAGGAGGTCATTCCAGTGTTGGAATGATAACTGTTGTTATAGGCAAATTCAATTAAGGACAAACATTCATCCAAACTTTCCTTGAATTGTAGTACGCAGGTTCTTAGCATATCTTCCAATGTCTGAATGGTTCTCCAGATTGACCATTCATTTGTGAGTGGAACGCAGTACTAAAACATAACTTAGTCCCTAGCGCGTCTTGCAATTTAGACCAAAATTTAGAGGTAAAGTGCGGGTCTCGATCTGAAACTATATATACTGGTGTCTCATATTGGCTTACGATTCTGTCTTGATACAAGTTAGATAATTTGTCCAAAGAGAAAGTCTGCTTGATAGGAATGAAATGTGCCATCTTGGTTAATATATCCATGATTATCGATTAACCATTAGAGTCGATTGGCATTTTGGGCAGTCCAAGTAGAAAGTCCATGGTGATGTGCTCCCATTTCCATTTTGGACTTTGCAAAGAACATAGTAACCCAACAGGTTTCTGTCATTGTGGTTTGACCTGTCCAACATTTCTCCACGTACTCAGTTATCTCTCATCGCATTTCTTGTCACGTCTGTCTCGGACACTTGCTTGCTCGTCCCAAGACGTGGCGTGACAACTTGGTATAAGAGCAAGTTTTTTAAAATCTTTGGGAAATAAAAGTCTAAGCTTGTTTAGATAGCCTAATACGAACTTTGTATCAGAGAAAAAGTTATTTTTTAGAAAAAAAGAAAAGTATATTTTAAATGAATTTAATAAATAGATTGGCTGGCAAAGTATGTAAGCAGTGACCGGTGCACAATCTTTCCCAAAGCAATGTAAGTAAAAGTTTTATTTATTTTTTAAATTATTAAGAAAAAAGGAAATTTTGTTACTAGCAGATCAAATGGATTGTAGGAACAAGTGTACTAGCAGAACCTTAAGTGTAGATAACTCTTGCCAAACCTTAAGTGTTTTGAACATGGTGGAAGGCAAGTAGTTAAAACGTGCTTTGGATGTTTTGGCAATGTTGTCTTGTATTAGGCGAGAAGGACAAGAGGCTAGTAAACAAAGGATTTCTCACAACTCACTTATGCTAATTACTTTAAATTAATCTCAAAAGTTTAGATATTGTATCTAGTTTATTGAAGAGGGCTGCTGGGCATTTTGGATGCGAGAAGGTTGGCATTTTGGATAAGAGAAAGCAAGAAGGTCAATTCTCAGGTGAATCTGAGCAAGGTGCACTTCCAGAAATCTACAGAACTCATCTTTTAGCATTTTGATCTGAAATTTTGAAACAAGAAAGTAAAGAAACTTTAGAGCAGCTTTATAGAAGGAAATTTAATCAAAAGAGTTGTGGATTTTAAGTTATGGTCTTTCTAAATTGAGTTATGTACTCTGAACCAGAAATCAGGCGAGATAGTCATGGAGGCTAGCTTTGCGTTTTGGACAACTATGTGGCGTGTTTATAGTAAATGGTTTAAGGAATAATCCAAGTGTCTTAATCATGTTCACACATGAATTTTGATATGAAGGTGAAGCTTAAGTTGTAATTAGGAGTTTAAGTGGCAAGTATAATCAAGGTTGAAGTGTCAACATATTTTCATGCACAGATTCCAATAAATAGGCAACTTCAACAAAGGATTTCTCATAACTCACTCAATCAAATTCACTTAAATTAGTCTTAAAAGCTCAGAAATTGTGTTTCATTTGCTGAGGAGGGCTTTTGGGCATTTTCGGTTCAAGAAGGTTGGCATTTTGGTTAAGAGAAGGCGAGAAGGTCAGTTTTTATATGAATCTAAGCAAGGTGCACTCCTGGAAGGTTACAAAGCTCATTGTTTGGAGTTTTGCCCTAAAATTTTAAGGTAAGAAATTTAAGAGCAACTTTATAGAATGAAGTTTTATTAAAAGAGTTATGGATTTTAAGTTATGATTTTTTGAAGTCGGGTCATGTATTCTGGATAAGAAATTAGGTGTGATGGGCAAAATTGTTATGTTATAGAGGTTGTTTTGAGAATATTTAAGGGAATTTTTGAATATTTTCATGTTCAAGGGACTAAATGAGAAATAAATATGAATTTATTAGATCAAGAAGTCTCAAGAAGAATTTATGACGAAGGATACATAAAATTATTGTGAGTAACACATTGATTTCAAAATGATTTATTAAACACGTTTTCAAGCTCTACAAGCAATAACTTGTTAGTAACACCATGATTTCCAAAGTATTTATTGAACATGATTTCAGGCTTTACAAGTAAAATGATTTGATAAACATTATCTCAAGTTCTTATACAAGCCATGCTATTGATAAATGTTTACTGAAATGATATTTTATGCTACGTTATGATTTTATAATCAAGGAAATATTTCAATGTTTTTGAATGTTTTTATCCATGCTAGAATATATCATGAGACCTATTGTATACATATGGTTAACTCCATACTGATGGTACAGTTAACAAACCTATTTTTAATTATGGGCCATTAGGATGAGTGTATATATTTATGCCTTAAAGGAGAGGGATAGCTTCCCATCAACTGTTCTGTCTTTGGAAGAAGGTGTACATATTGCCCATGGTTATAGAGGATTGTCTTTGAAAATACAAAAGATTTCAATATTTCAAGTTCATATTATGAAATGATGATTTACTGATAAATGTATTTAAGTTTCGGTTTTACTTTAAAATGTTTATGAAAACCTATTTTCTAAAAACCATTGCTCACTAAGTCTTTCGACTTACTCTTTCAAAATACTGAACTTACTCTTTCGACTTACTCTTTCAAAATGTTTTTCCATTTTCCAAGTACAAATTGTGGATCTCTGTAAGGTAAACTTACTGCTGCCAAGCCAACTTAATTTTCATTATGCAAGGGCATTGTTTTGCTTCAAAATAATATTGTGATTGTTCAAATATTTATTCCTTCATGTTTTTTTTTCATTTTCCATGATACATTTCATAAAAATTTCAAATAGATCACACTACGATTTTCAGTATTTCAAGTTTAAAAGACTTTCGTTGTTGAATGTTTCACATTTTCATGTCATGTGTTAATTGAGGTTGTTCCTGAGGTGAATGGCTTTAGATGACATCATGCCACATCTCATAATGAGCATCCAGGTGCCCGGGGTGGGGTGTGAAATTTCTGGCCGTCAATGGTAATGTTTCAAGGTTCTGTATATTTTGGTGCTCCTAGGGTGCATTGTGTAACCAAAACTATACACCTATTCAAAAATGTGTTCCTTTAATTGTCTATTGTTTAGGACGCACATTCTCTTTTCTTTCATTAATGCGTCATCGCTTCTAAACGTGTAATCAGTCCTTTTAGTGTCTCACTTCTTTTGCCAGACTTCTTAATATAGGATCTTTTGGTTGGATATTAACAATCTTGATTTCTAAGGTGGGCTTGACTTGGAACCGTGTATTTAAGTTTCCTATTGCCTCCAAGGTCAAGGCAACCCCCTGGGTTTTTAATTTCCACAGTAAAGCTATTTTCCTTGAATTTCCTTGGAAAATTTTTTTCTGCTTAGCGCGTCGACTACAACATTAGCCTTTTTAGGATGGTAGGTGATAGTAAAACTATAATCTTTAATCAATTCCATCCAACGCCTTTGTCTCAAGTTCAGTTCTTTCTGGTCAAAGATGTATTTCGGCTTTTGTGGTCAGTGATTATGTTACACTCCCTATGAGGTAATGTCTCCAAATTTTTAATGCATGTACAATGGATGCCAATTCCAAGTCATGTGTTGGGTAATTGCGTTCATGCACTTTAAGCTATCGGGATGCATAAGCGATTACCCTTCCTTCTTACATCAGAACATAACCCAACCTGTGATGAGACACGTCAAAAAATACTTCATATCTTTGCCCAGATGTAGGTAATGCAAGAATGGATGCCAAAGTAAGTATGCGTTTCAACTCTTGGAAAATTCTCTCGCAATCATGCGACCATTCAAATTTTGTCCCCTTCTTGGTAAGCATTCTCAATGGAAGGGTTAATTTAGAGAATCCTTTGATAAATCGCCTGTAATCTGCCAAGCCAAGAAAAGTTCTAAACTCGAAGACCATTTTAGGACGTTCCCAAGTTTCAATCATGTTTACCTTTTGCGAGTCTCCTTCCAATCCCTCTAAAGATATGATGTGCCTAAGAAACGTTACTTGATCCAGCCAAAACTCACACTTATCGAATTTTGCAAAAAGTTTTTCTTCTGGCAAGGTTTGTAACATAACTCTCAAATGTTATGCATGTCTTTCTGCGGTTAGGGAGTAAACCAAAATGTTATCACTGACAACAATGACAAATTGATCTAAGTAGTGACGAAACACACGTTCATTAAGTCCATGAAAGCTATTGGGGCATTGGTAAACCCAAAAAGCATTACCAAGGATTCATAATGCCCATAACGCATTCTGAAGCTTGTTTTAGGCACATCTGACTCCTTAATCCTCATTTGGTGGTACCTCAAACGCAAATCTATCTTAGAAAATATCGAAGCTCCTTTCAATTGGTCGAAGAGGTCATTTATCTACGACAAAGGGTACTTATTCTTTATCATCACTTTGTTCAATGGCAATAGTCAATGCATAATCTCATAAATCCATCTTTCTTCTTTACAAACAAGACAGGGGCTCCCCATGCTGAGGTACTAGGCCGAACGTAGCCCTTTCTACCAACTCTTCCAACAAACTCTTCAACTCTTTTAGTTCGCTTTGTGCCATACGATAAAGGGTTTGGGAGATCAATGTGGTTCCAGGTGTAACTTCAATGGTGAGCTCAATCTCCCTCCTAGGCGGTAGTCCACTCAATTCTTATGAGAATAAGTCCACGTATTTGTTGAACTATAGGTACCTCTTTTGGATTAGTTTGTGGGTCCAAAGTATCTATGACGTGTGTTAGGTAGGCAATATGCCCCTTCTTTATTAACTTCCTCGCTTTGAGTGCCGATATGATCCCTATCAACTTAACCTTCTTGTCACCAACAAATTTGACTTCAAACCTTCCAAGATCCTTTAGCACTACCTGCTTATTAAAATAGTCCAATACCATATGATACTTGGTGAGGAAATCCATTTCCAAGATCACTCAATTCATTAAGCTTAATAAAAATCAGATAGGCCTTTAATGTGATATCTTCAAATTTTATTTTGCAATCTTTGAATACTAGTTCTACTACACTACAAGGAGCATTTGGTTTGCCAACACAGCTTTGTGTCACAAAAATGCCATTATGCATCGATGAAAGCTATGCCGACGAAGAAAGGCACGTCAGTGTGTGCATCATAATTGGTGCATCATAAGAGATAATGGTGACACCAGAACAAGATGACATCGCCATAGGGTTTTGGCAAACGCATGATTTGCTGACAAGGTCAACACATCAATAATACACTAATGTCAATGTCAGGTTAAAGCATCGACAAAAGAGTTTTGTCAAAGTCGAGTCAATGTGTCGACAGTAAGAAAGTGCCAACAACGTTGTGTACGTCATTGAAGGTACGACCAATGCGGTGTCAACTTAAATTGGAACGACGTCGCATCATTTGATGTGGCCATTCATGACACATCTTCTACATTGGGAAAACCCTTTTACCAAATGACTTGGCACGTGAGCTTGTGTGCTCGTTATATAAACGACTTGGCGCCACTATTGTGGTTATAGGATTACTTCGCTCTGGCAGCCATATTCATCGTTGATTACTCTTACATGCAAACAATCAAAATGTTACATAAAAAAACTACAATTTGAGAACATTAAAAGTTCTAAATTACCTGAATTATCGAGTAAGGTAATGGTTGCATAGGAAGTGTCAACCTTCCACACGATTCTTGAATATGGGGGAAGGGTTGACACGTGCTTGTTCAGGATCACTGAACTTCTTGAAATGACGATGGTTCTACCTCCTAAAATCCTTCCAAATGGTGAGTATTTGATACTCAATGAACCGATTAAGTGTTGGATCTGTGAAATCTAGCATGAAAAATTGCTACAAAAGAAAAGTACACACGAATTAGGATTTTGTATATATATGTAGGTAGCTAACATATATGTACACGTGATTTTAAAACTTACTTATAAAGAGCCCTTCACGAGCTCGATATAATCTATTGTAACATCAGTCCACTTAAGAAAGCAAACTGAAAAAAAGTATCTCGCATTACCACGTTGATGGTACAGCTGAAATGAATGACGTGTGGAGAGATCGACTTATTCTGTTTTGGAGTGATCAATATTAGAATCTTACCATTTTATGCAACATATCACGCCAACTCCAGGTTCCTCGAGTGCTCGTGTCTCCTAAGAGTGTGAGCTATTTGAAAGTCATCTACGAAAATATAATAATTTCATAAACTAAACTGCAAGCTTATGTAATTAATTGTTTATGTAACGAGGACTAATCTAGTGTGTCGCTCACTGATGACGAACCTCCTATGTTATTAATTAAACTCCTCAACATTAAAATAAAAAAGAGCATTGCTCTCATCCAAACTGGCAAGGAAATTAGACATAGTAGTACCTAAGAACAATAAACGAAAATTAATTAAATATATGAGAGTACTTGAAACTGAATATATAAAAAATGAAATATATGTGAGTATGTGATTCATCATTATTATTATTTGTCATCGCTTGATTCAGCTTTGAACAGATAATTGTTCATCATCATTATTTATGAAGTCGTCAAAAACATGATGCATAATCAGTCGTTTCATGATTGTAGAACCAACGTCGAGTTTGCACAGGGTATCATCCTCAATGTGATCATCCATACGATGTTCAACAACGATTTTGAGTACATTTAGTTATTGGTCCTCGACATCTTCCACTTCAGACACGTCCCATATACATTTATTTTTTATCACTTGAACAACCTTCCAATTGGCACCATTTTTTGGATTGTCGATGTAAAAGACTTGATGTGCTTGAATTGCGAGAATGATTGGTTCCTCAGGAAACCAAAAATGAGACATGTTGATTGATTTGTATCCCGATTCGATATGTGTCCTGTGGTTTTTGATTTGTACCCTAAGGATTGAGTAGGGTCTTTTATCAATTAAATTAGATATTTTAAATGAGGGCAATATAGTAACACGTGTTTTAGAGACATCATCATTCCTTGAGGACGAGTTATCTCGTGTTACAAGTCTTCTCGCCTAGCTTATGATCAAACCGACGAGGTTAATTCGTAAGTTGTATTAAGTCTTTGTACCCCTTTTCTTGGCTCAAGCATTTACCACACTCTTTTGCCAAGTTGCAGCTAGGCGAAGTAAACTCAATGCCTTTAACATGCCTTATTAACTTATCTACCCATTACAGATCTTCTTTTGCTAGGTGACACAACAAGTAAGAGGCATCCCATAGATGTTCACACAACAAGTATGAGGTATTCCATCCAAGAACACACAACATGGATAAGGCATTCCAACTAAGAACACACAACATGGATGAGGCATCCCATTCAAGAACACACAGCATGGATGAGGCATTCCATTCCACATCACACAACAAGAATGGAGTATCATAACATATAGGATACAAAGCTATCTTCTTTAGTTTGTATATCTCTTAATGCCAAATCATTTCTCCCATTCAAACACCGTACAAGTATCCACATTTATGCATGTACAAATATTCACATACATATCTATGCAAGCAATGCATTAGACATACTTACGTGTTCAAAAGATATCTCCACATAAATTTCATTCAGGGAGATTGTTGCAGGGCATCTCATTATATGCATTTTTAGATTTCTTAGCTATCACATCTCATGCATGGTATAAGTATTTCATTCTATTATTCAGTCAAGTTTAATTCGTGTCTATGGTGGCATTATGATATTAGAAAAATAATGGAAGAAGGTATATATGATTCAAATCTCTTAAAAAACCTGTCCACATATTAATTCAAGATAACGTGTATATCCATCATTATAATCTCTTTTATTAGAATAATAAGGTCAAAACGCATAAGAAGATGATCAGAATACGTAACTTACGTTGTAGATACATAAGTATTTAGAAATACATCTTAGATAAGTATCATGCCTGATATACGCGATTGACATGTCAAAAAGCAGGATAATGAACAAAGAAAGAAACTAATGAATAACATGAGACATCTCGCGCAATGGCTACTGAAAAGGAACTCATCGGGTGATTAACATCTATACGAGGAACCATGTCATCACGTGAAGAAGTCTCACTAGAGGACAAAAATGGTAATTGGAGTGATGTGACCTTATAGGACCAAAATTGGCATTGACAATCTTAGAGGAATAGAAGTTTTCCGCCTAAAGCTGCCTATAAAAGTACTTCATCCCCACCAAGAGAAGGAGGTTTGAATAGATAAAAAAGGGAGCGTACATAGGCCAACAGCCTAGAGAGTTGGTGGCAAGGATTAACATCACCACCGTTTGTACGACACCCCTTCTTCTTCTACGACCAGATTGTAATGCGAAAGCTTAGAGTTTGAGAGGAGAAGAGTTTATCTCTCGTTCCCCCTAACTTGTATTTCATTTTTTTTCATATTTCCATTTTACTATTTATTTTACATTGTATTTAGTTATATTGTACATTGGTCGATGGCCTTCATTCTTTAATACAATGTATCTTTATACGCTTTTTAATCCATCCATGCCTCTATTGTTCATCTGTCTTTGTGTTATTTGTAGTTTAGGTTTATGATTTATTCTTGATAAGTAATATTTATTTATACCACTTAGTGTGTTAGCTGAGCTACATTCTACACTTCTCGTCTCATTGTTTTATTTGCTTGGAGTAGCTTGAATGTATTGTGATGCTTACTTTGGTGATGCATTAAATGACTATCCTCAAGTTATGGTAGTCACTTAGATATAAGTTTAGTGTAAGTCAAGGGTTCTACACATTTTATTTCACCTTCTTTTATTTATAAGTTATCTTGTTGGTATGTGATCTTTTGGTATAAATTCAATGTAAACATGATGAAAGACAACATTAAACATTTTTGCCTAATTGAGGAATTAGCTCTTTCAGTGATCTTAAGTTATATTATATGCAACTTCATAAATTTATTTTCATTATTTTTTTAGATGCATATCTCTAATCTTATAAGTTGGTTTTTCTTTATGTTATTTTGTTTGCAGCTAATGAGACAAGCACCTTACACTCAATTTGAATTGGATGCATTGAGAGTTGATTACTGTGACTTTTTAAAACGTTAGATATGATACATGTTTTTTTATTGAAATTAACCGATAGTTTTTATATTTATAGGTTTAGGTATATTGTGATATGATGTCAATTTCTGTAGGATTATGTCTTATATATGTATCTTTTTGTTATATATATATATATATATATATATATATATTTGTAGAAACATTGATATATAGTTGTTTAATGAAAATGAATTAGTTCATTTGATGGATGTCTGGTAAGTTTATGAAATATATGTTACTTGCATTTTAATTATATGATCTGATGGTATAAATATTTGTGATTGTTGATATTTTGCATGAGTTGTTTGAAGTTGTGAAATTAGAAGTTTCAAGAAGTTGGAGTTCTGTAGTTTTGGAGTTGTGGCAGAGTTGTACATGTTATGTAGTTGAAAAGAATTAGCAAGAGTTGTTTGAAGTTGATTTGTAGTTGTATATAATGGATTTTGCATATTTTGACGTTTTGGTATTTTTAGGTTTTGTTAGCTTGTTTGAGGTCAATTAATTACAAGTCACATAAGAGGGTCATAATGACCCATACCTTTTTTTTATTTTTCTAAAAGTTGTTATAGTTGGCGAGCATAAAATGTCAATACTAGACTTTTGTTGATGGGCAAAACCCGTCAATAGCAGGACTATCTTGATGGGCAAAACACGTCAACAAAAAGGGTTATATTGATGGATTGATCAAGTTTCTTGATGGGCAAAATACGTCAAAGTCCACTTTGTTGATGACCAATACCATTAAGAAAAAAAAATTTATGACATGTTTTGATCATCAAGTAAATTGATTTTCTTGATGGATTTTTTCAGGTTTTTTTTATGGGCAAAAAACATCAAAGTCCCCTTTCTTGATGGCAAATACCATCAAAGAAAGGATTTTTTATGGCATGTTTTGGCCTCGTTTTCTTGATGAGCTTTTTAGTTTTTTCGATGGGCAAAAAACATCAAAGTCCCCTTTCTTAATAGAAAATACCATCAAGAAAGAGTTTTTAATGACATGTTTTAACCAACTAGTTTTCTTGATGGTCAAGCTTTCTTGATGTTTGCCTACTTAATGGGCAAAGACCATCAAGTCAAACATTTTTTGACGCACTTTGCACATTAAAGAAGGTCGAATTTGTAAGAGCGTCTTAATTTGGTTTCAAGAGATTCGTTATCATTTAAGATTGTGTGAGAAAATATTGCTTTCGAGAGAAAATAATATAAAATTTAGTTTATAGATTTAAATATATTATCTACACTAATTTCATGATTAATATAAATACTACCTAATGAAGTTTGTAATGAAATCTAACACCCTAAAATGTCTCACTTTGCATTTAAATCTTTGTTTGTCATGTTTACTTTGTTTTTAAAATCATTTCGTTTCTTTAGCTAAAATTGATTTTGTAAGAATATTTATGGGCCCGTCTTCCGAAGTCAAAAGGGAGAGCATTAGATGTTGCGTGGGCCCGTGATTATTATGTTTGTTTAGAATTATCGTTGTGAAAGTCGACGTGGCAAAAAGTTTTATATGTGAAGATTTGAAGATTATTCCTTATTAAAAGATATTCCTTAAAGTTAGAAGATATTATGAAGATAATATCTTATATTATTTTAAGAAACATTTTTCGGGATCCAAGTTTTGATTTTCTGTTTAAACTTCGAATCTTGGTTGACTATTTATTGTTGGGTCCTTGGCATTTTGTGTATGTGCGTAGAATTGCAGTTGAATAAAACGTGTGTGAAGCAACTAAAACAAGCAAGTCATTCAAATTGCAGTGGAACTAATTGTTGTTTCTGTTTTGAAGAAAAGTCTTTTTGACTTAAGTACGAAGATCAAGCTTCTGTTGCATGAAGAATTACGAAATCTTAATCTCCTAATTGATGAGAAACATGATTAAGAAGGAGATCTTCAATTACAAAACCTTAATCTGTTGATTGATGAGAAACTTGATTAAGGGAGAGATTCTTTACCTAAGTTATATTTAAAATAGATTAGTGATAGATTTACTTGTAGTAAAATTGTATCACTTAAAGCACAGAGAAGAATAAGTGTTTTTAATCTATGTACTTAAGATCATAAGATTGTAATTATGATTTATATCTCAAAGAAATAAAATTTTTGATTCGGGTTAAGAACCCCCCAGATGTAGATGTTGTATCATCGAACTGGATTAACAATGTCCTGTGTTCTTGATGTCTTTACTTATTGCACCGCTTGTTGTATCTACCGTTGTTAACTGAGGGATCTTCTCAAATTACTGTTGTTGACTTTTTCCTTGTTTTAACAGATTTGATTCTAAAATAGTTCAACACAAACGATTTGTTGATCCCTCGTAACGATACTCGACCTCTTAGGTCGTTTTATTATATTATAACTTGATCTTGTGTAGTTGCGTGTTTGCTCACATCAGACATAATAAAATTTATTTTTTACAAAAACAAAATTATTAATTTAAACTTAATGTAGCGTACTCCCATTCTATTAAAAAATTTGCTGTAATAATACTATAATTTTTTTCTTCTGGAGCAAAGTAGTCTTATCCATTTTAGTGGAAGAAGAATATCCAATGAAAAAGTGCGAAGAAAATGAGACACCTCACAAATAAAAAGTGAACTCGAAAGTTCCCTAAACTGCTAATTAAAAGGAGACACGTGTCGCATAGTAGAGCTTAAAAACCGCCACTCTATTCTCCGCCTTTTGTTCCACGCAACGGTCGTTGTCGATAATTCTTATGGTTGTCATTTTTTTTCTTAAAAAAAAGGAAAAAGGAAAATAGTTAAGCCAATCAGAAAGGAGCTGGACGAAGACATCCACAAGGGAGAGATGCTATTGGTCTACGAATGTACACGTGGTAAAGTGGACAACAGAATGTGACGTCGTCAAAAAGCGCACTTGAGATAATTTAGGCATGGCCTCAAATCCACCTGACATGTCGTTCCTTTTTCTTATTATTATTATTTATTTTTCTAAATTAGAAAAAAGAAAAAAGAAAAAAAGAATTTAATTTGAGATTAAATATTTGTTTGCCTCATCCATAACTCCTGGCCTACCTTCTCCGCCTCTCTGCTTAAATATTATAGGACTTTCATGAAGATATTTCTTTTCTTTTTTCTATTTTCTTTTATACTTATCAAGTCATATTTATAAATATCATTTTCATCCCTGTTTTGTGTGTGGATAATAACTTTCTTTTCCTTTTGTAACACATACTTTTTCCTTTCCCTTTTTACTATTATTTATTTTTGTGTTTTCTTTTGGTTTTAACTCTAATTATTCCATATGAAAAATAGTAATTTCAGAATTTCGTTGGATATTTTAATTTTGTAATTACTTTTTTGTTTTGTTGATGCTTTAGTATGAGTGATTTTAAAATTGTTAAAATTTAGTATAACAAAATTTTTGGATTATATCACTAATAGTCTTCTATCCTTATAGCATATCAATAACTATCAATGATAGAATTTGTTATAAATTGTAAATATTTCGTAAAATCTATTATTTTTTAAAAAATTTCCCTATTTAAAAACTTAGTTTCATATGTTTTTTTACCTGTCTTCCAAACATTTACTTACTTGGCAATTTTAAAATTTCTTGAATAATAATACTTTAACAACCTTGATCATAGGTAAATAAATAAATAAAAATTAATTGATATATATATCTATATATATATATATATATTTTAGTTTAAAGAAAAGCATTTCAATTATTTCTTATAAGAAAAGAGCACGTACATCAATTTAATCGAAATAAAATAAAATTGTTGGAATGTCAATTTTGGAAAAATAAAATCAAACAAAATTTATTTGGCAGAGATTTTTTTTGTTTCCCTTTTATGGATTTGATGGATTTACCAAACAAACAAAAAAAAAGCTGTCCCGTCCAGATTCAATTTATTTATCATTTTTTATTTCATGACATTCATTTATTTTCGTACAAATTTAAATATCATAACTAAATCTATATACAAGTAAGTAATAATAAGAAGAAAAATTAAATTAGATGTTAAATTAGTTTAGCTATTTTATAAAAATGTTTTCAAGGTTTGTTATTGAATTTTATTTTTTGTTATTTTCGTAAACAATAAAATACATATTATAAATTTAATTATTATAAGTTTGTCATATCATTTTGCAACCGTTCGTAATTATAAACTGGGAGGCTTCGAGTAATTGTTTAATCCCACGATAAATTATAATCACCATTAATATAAATGTAAGAGAGAGAGAAACTAATAACAAAAAATCGGAAAGTGAAATAGATGACGTCATAAATAGATTTAAAAGCTATCTAATGAAGAGGAGGTTGGCCAGCAGAAGATAATAGAAGAACTGCCACGTGTTGTCTACTTATCTTCGGACGTGAGCCACAAATTCTATTTTTCTAAATCCACTTTTTTTCTTTCTTCTTTTTCTTTTTCTCGTGGCTTCCTAGTATTAAATTTAACAAAACTGTGAAAAAAATTCATTTATACTTGTGAATTTTGCGATTGTATTATGAAAGGTTTATATTAATAATTACACAATTTTAAATTATTTTTCACATTTAGATTATGATGAAGGATTTTCTATTTTTAAGTTGTAAACTTAACACACATATTTCAACAAATAAAACTCACTTGAAAAATAGTTGTGGTTCCATTTTTTCTTATTTTTTTTAGGGACATTGTATAATAAACACACTAAAACAAATAAGGACTAGAAAATAAGGTAGAAAATTTTAGAAAGAAAAATCATCTTAATTTTAGAAAATCTTTCGGAAAGAAAATTATTGAAATATCAAATTATCTTCATTTGGAATAAAAACTATTTCATAAAAATAATTGTAGATTTTTAGAGAGGAGACACAACCACTGTACTAGAAGCAGAATGTAATAAAAATAATACATGATTTAATATATATAGTAATCCCACTTCAAAATTAATATTAAAATACAAAAATCGAGGATGTGAGTGGGGCACGTGCCCCCGGCCTCTTAACAAACCTGTCCCTGCCTGAAAAGCAAGTAAATACCCTTTGATGTTGTAGAATTGCTTTGGGATTGTCTACTCTTTTCAAATCATACACGTCATTCTTTCCATGTATGGTCTTCAAATTGTGCACTAAATGTTTGAACAAAACAGACGACCAATCATAGTTTCGAAACACCTCTTGGTCGTCAACAATCCCTAATGTGTCTACATCAAAGTGAGTTTTCTTGTTCTTCCCCAACCATTGCAACCACAATGAATAACACCATAACAACCTTCACAGTGTTTTCGTTGGTTTGTAAAATTGCATCGTTTGAAGGCATCCTCAACCTCCAAACATGTTTTCAATTTCTCTTTTGGAAGCATTAGTCTAAATATGAGCTCCCGTAGTCTATTTCAAGAGGTGGCTCTTTCAACTATTACACTGGTTGGCCAGAATCCAATTTTCAAGTTAAATTCTTCTTGTGAGAATGTAGCTTTCTTTCCCAATATTACAAATCTTATGACGTCCGAACTACTATCACTTACTTCCCTAAGGAGTGATGAAACAAATTTTCCTTGAAGAGTATGTCAACATTTAGCAATGGGTCAAACATTGTTTTATTGAACATTTTCATTTGTCCGTTTGTTAGTTTATTCTTAATTACTGTATGGATCTTGTGTACTTGGCAAGAAACGGTGGCTGGAAAATATTTGTCCTCAAATACAACCATCCTAACAAGCTGATCATAGGAAAAAAAAATACAAACGTCAATTAGTTTTTTTGATCGTTTAGAAAGCCTAAATGTTTGGTTAAATTGTCTGAACAATCTTTTAGCAAATCTAAACAATATTTTGACCTAGACTAAACTATCTATCAATTATTGGTAAGCGATCGTTAAGTAGGTGACAATCGTTTAGTAAAAATTGAGATATTGTTTATTCTAGGTCAAAATATTGTTTATTATGGGTTAAGAGATCATTTAGTATGAGAACATTTCTTTCAAATCGTTTAACACGAGAACATTTCTTTCAAATGAACATTTAAAGTACACGGAAGGCTAGGTTTTGAAAACACCTTTGAAGTTCAAAGGGAATGCGAAAAATGCAGCAATGAGATGAGTGTTGGGAGAAGCGTAAGCGAAGATAGAAAACGAATGAGAATAGAAGTAAGTGAATGAGGTAAGAGACGATTGACATTCAACCTTATTTTATATCGCATAGTAAAAAAGATATTTCACATTTAATTTGTTTAATAAAGAAAGAAACTAAATGCTTGGTGAAATATTTCTCGTGTAATCACATACTTGAGTCTAAGTGATCGATCATTTAGGATAATTTGAAGGCTTGAAGAGAAAAAAAAAAATTTAACATTGAATAATTAAGGACAAAAATTAAATTCATATGACAAAAAAGTTGTAACAAAGTTTGTACGAGAGTAGGTGATAAAAAGCTTTTAGTTAAACTATATGAGTATTTAGGCTACTTTATCAAAATTTTCATCCTTTCTTCTTCTTCACATAATTCCCTTTCTTCTTCAACTTCCTCAACCTTCTCCTTCTTCCTTTTCAGTTTCGGACTCTGTTTTCTCCTCAACCC
>JBBPDI010000009.1:6808523-6836737 GCA_037974545.1 Cucumis variabilis | reverse complement strand
CTAGGAGGAGATACTGATCTTGAGGTGTAGAAACTCGATATGTGGTGTTTATGGATTTTAATGGGAAAGGTGTTTTTTCTTGTGGATTGGATTAGGAGATGTTTCTACTGAGCTCTTGCTCAATTGTCTCAAGATTTCCCTGGTTTCCAGCCTTTGTTACTCGATCGTTGATGTGAATTGATGAATTGTATGTAACTTAGAGGATTTGAGGTCCATGATTTTCCTTTTTCTTTTCTTCTTTTTTTGGATTAATTGAGGTTTTTCCCATTTTGTGTTGAATATCTGTTATTATATATATATTTTTGTTTTAAATTTGGCTCTACTGCGTGGCTTCATTACCTAACAGTTAAATTCCCCTTTTGACGTATTTAGTTTGATTTTTAATTTTTTTTTGTGTTATATAAATAAAATGTCAAACTAAAAATTTCTTTATTCTAGTTAATATATTATTTTAGTCCTTTGCTTTGTACTTTTAATAAAAGTATTAAAATAGTAAAAAATGACAAATTTGACAACATGACAAAATTTTAAATTGTATTAATAATATGTTTTTTATATATTTTAAATTGTATTAATAATATGTTTCATATCGTGACAATGATAGAAATTTATGGAATTTAAAATATAAAATTTTATTATCGTTGGTAAATATTTTAATTTATTTTACTATATTTAAAATTATCTTTGAAAAATGTTTCCATATTTTATTTTCTTAGCTGAAAACTATTACTATTAATTCTGTGATTTCCTAGCCGAAAACTATTACTATTATTTAATTAATCATAGTTAAAATTAATTTTGGAAGACTAAAGTTAAAGATATTCAAAATAAAGGGACTGAAATTGGTACATGTTCAAATTCATATTTTAATCTGGAATTGACATTTTAATCTAGTATTGAATTAGAAAGGTGGAAAAAGGGGTTTTCTAATTTTCTTTGTTCATTTACATGTTGTAGAGAAAATAAAATTATATAATTAAGATGAGTGGAACTCTTTCTGCTCGATGGTTCTATCAAATGTCATGAAAGGAAGTAAAATCATGTTATTAAAATTTCATCCAACGATAGGACACCAACTTAATAAACAAGGAAGAAATTAATGTGGGTTTGAACATGAGTTTGGAGGGAGTTGGAAGATAGTATTATCACTGGGTATTATATTTTCAATTTTATTTATATATGTACACACACGTATAATATATACTCGTTCACTAGGGTGATAGTCAAGATTTTGCAATCAAATTTAGAACAACAAGCTAACAACAAACGAAACAAAAATGATTGTAAAGTGACCAAAGAATTAGTTGAATATAAAAACAAAAACAAGAAATCAAGAACTCAGTGTTCGAGAATCTACAAACTAGACAAGAAACAAAAAAAAATGAAATTAAAAATCTAATATTCAAAATTTAAAGAATTATGCAAGATATAAACAAAGGCAAAGTAGATAAAAATAAAAACAAAGAATTAAGAAAAGAAAAGAAACAACACTAATTTGACCAAAAACCTAACTCGAACTATAAAACAAATGCACTTTAAAAACTAGTAATTAATTTTCTTATGAAAATTCAGCAACTGAAGTGACGTTGTTGTTTGACCTGCGTCCATATTTTTATTTTGCTCACCGCCTATCAACTTTTCTTTTTGGATTCACTCGTTCACCCGTAGCCAACTTTTCTTATTTTTCTTTCTATTTTTTTCAATTTAATTTCTTTTTATTTCAAATCTTTTTTAATCTCAACGTTTCTTTTTTTTTTTTTTCTATTCATTCACAGATTTCTTCATAATTCTTTTCTCGATTCCAACTTTATAACAGCACAATCAAATTCAGTTTATAGTCCTTTTTTTTTTTAACAAAACAAAAACCTTATTAGAAACTATACTCAACCAGAAAGTAATTAAACATATCTAATCTAGAATCTAGACAAACAATCTAGGGAATGTTCTTAAATGTTCTTGGCATACCTAATCAAGAATTGCAAAATGTGGTAATGAACTTATGTCATCTAGTCGAGAATTTCTATTAATAGAAAATACCCTAAACATCAATTGTCAAAGAAAACTTTTTTAAACAACTTAAAGACAAGACTTAAATAGCGTCCCAATAAAACTCTATTGTAATGTAAAAAGAATAAACTAACCTTAATTAAATGTTATTAAAAGAATAAAACTGACAAAACTAAAATTACATAACAATTATTAAATAAAATCGAATTGATAATTTGATACTTAATCAATTATCACACTTATTTAATTTGCATCACACACTAAACCACATTAGTCTTTCTCGTCCTCCATTTTTTAACGTTGAACATACTTGCTCACTCGCTACAACAAACCAACTGCATAAAGTTAGCTTAGAACCATGAACAACACTGATGATGTTTAAACACTAATGATTTGAAAACAGAATATTAAACCATTTACAAAAACATCGTGTTTAAACAATCAAACATACTTAGCAACTCACAAATATGCAGCATGCATGTATGTTTTTATCATGTAACACATAACCTAAAGAAATAACAACTTCTTGAAAACTTCTCTTTTTAAGAAAGGTAGTACTGAACAAGCTTAGTTTTCTCTTCTATCTTCCTGTTATTTCTTGTTCAACAACGTCTTGCCACCTAACCAGGTCCATTCTTCCTATATGCCCCTTTTCTCAAACCTAAATCTTTGCTTAAATTTTATTCTTTTACTTACCTGAGCTTATAGAGAGTTCTTCCCTGTTTATATCACCATCAACTTCATACTGTTGCCTCCCTTCAACACATGGGTTCTAAAACTCCATAACACCAAAAGTCGACTCCCTTCTTTCATTAACAGATGTATTTACAACTTTGGACACCTAACCCAACTTTGCGCCCATACTTCTTATTATATCGTCTAAAACAACCTTGCATCTCAACCTTCAGAATGCTTAACTACCATGCCACATAGTCATCCTTGTCGCCAACTCTATTTACATGGATTAATCTTGCATCTATCTTCCAACTTCCAAAATTTAAATTTCTAACCCAAAATCAATTTTATATCTGTTTTAGGTGATCTGGAGTTATTTTAAACCTGTTTTTATTAAACTTTTAGCTACAATTTTTTTATGCTGCGAACAACTCGCACCTATCTTGCAACTCTTAAAACTGAAATTTCTAACCCAAATAAATTTTGCACACGTTTTAGATGTTTTAAAGATAATTTAGTGTATTTTTAAACATGTTTTAGCAAGTTTCGGTTACAACTTTTTATTTCACAACCATCTAGCAAACATCTCTAGTCTATTTGCAACTCTTAAATTGAAATTTCTTATGCAAAGTCAATTTTATGCCTTTTAGGAGATTTAAAGTTGATTTAGAGTGATTTTTATAAATGTTTTAGCCAAGTTTTAACTTACAACTTTGCGCAACACCCAAAATTGAAATTTCTAAACCCAAATAAATTTTGTACGGTAGGTGATTTAAAGTTAATTTAGAGTGGCTGTAAACATGTTTTTTTTACAAGAATTTAACTACAATTTTTTATCTTGCAAACATCTCTCAATTTTAAAAATAGTATAGTGTATCCATGCTAGAAAATGACCACATAAAAACCAAACTAAAACGTGTGGATTCATGTATACAAATGAGTTTAAGTTCGATTATTGAAGTTTGTATTAACGTAATTAGATTATTTTTAGAAGATATTATTTTGAATATTCTTTCTTTTAAGTGTATTCTTCTTTTAAGTATATGTGTACTCCTCCTAAATTATAAATAAAATAGAAATTCATTCAATAAAAAAACATCGTATAGAGATCTTTTTTTTCTCATTGTATTTTAGCTGCCACATATAATTCATCTGCCTCTGTTGACGGAGGCAGCACCATCCGATTGGGATCTTTTCATTATATAGTCATTGTCCATATGTTTCTTCAGATCTATCATTCACGCCTTCAGACTTGCAACTCGCTGTCGCTTCTTCTCTTCTCAAATCTATTGTCATCCAAACCCCATAAACCCAGAAACCATACGCTGCCATCCACGCCTTTAGATTCACCGTTGCCATCCAAACCCCAACGATTCCTTGTTGCGACAGTCGCCGCTGTTGGAGAAATTTTAGACACCTTATGGATGCAGAAGCAAAAATTCAGCAGACGAGAAAACTACCTTCTTTTTTTTCATTTATGAATAATCAATTAAAATGCCTTATTAAACACTTACAAAAAAAACTGATACTTACTAAAAATAAAAACCACGTTGTAACACCACTTACCCACAAACTTAACCTGTTAACAGAAAATAAATTAAAAAACAATAATTTAAATAATCACGTAATTTAAATCAGTCTTCAATACTCCCTCTTGATTCAAATTTGCTAATACCCATTATAGCTCTAAAGTAACAGAACTTCTCCTTTGACAAAGCTTTTGTAAGAATATCAACCCGACCACTACTCATGTGTGCTGCAATATGACAGAGAAACTTTTTCCTTTGCAACCAAATCACAAATAAAATGAAAGCGAATATCAATGTGCTTTGTCCGGCTATGAAATGTCGAATTTTTCGTCATTGAGATCGTTGCTCTGTTGTCACAGAACATCACAGTTGCTCCCTCTTGCTCATGTTGGAGTTCCGTTAGCATTCTTCACAGCCAAATTGTCTGACATGCTGCTGAAGTTGCTTTATCGTCATATTCTGCTTCCGAAGACGATAAAGCAACAGTTGCTTGTTTCTTCAAACTCCAAGTAATAACTCCTGATCCTAAAGTGAAAACATTTGCTGAAACACTTCGCCTATCATCCAAGGAGCTCGCCCAATCACTGTCTGTGAACTCGCATAATTTGAAATCATAAACTTTAGAATACCAAATGCCATATTTGTAGTTCCAACAATGTATCACATAACCCGTTTTGTTGCTCCGAAATGATCCCTTGAAGGATATTGCATAAACCTGGAAATCACTCCAATAGAATACGAAATATCAGAACGGGTATGAATTAGATAAATCAAGCCTCCAACAAGGCTTCTAAACCGCTGCTCATCGGTCATCTATACACCATCATTTTGTTGCAGCTTCTCATTCAAATTCATTGGTGTAGTTGCTGGCTTGCAATTAATTATACCAAATTTTTTTAGACGATCCTTGGCATACTTCTTTTGTGAGATAAATATCCCACCATCAATTTGACAAACTTCTAAACCAAGAAAGAAATGTAGAAAACCTAAATCTGTCATCTCAAATTTATTCTTTATATGTGATTTGAATTCAGCAACAAGAGATTTAGAGGAACTAGTATAAATGATATCATCAACATAAAGACAAACAATGATGAAATCATTTTTACCTTCCTTTTTCACATACAAGATAAGCTCATTTGCACTCCTTTTGAATCCATTTTTCTGAAAATATTCGTCGATTTTGCTATACCACGCCCAAGGAGCTTGTTTCAACCCATACATCGCCTTTGTTGACTTATACACCTCTTCTTCGTTATCCTTTTTAACAAAACCTTCTGGCTGTTCAACATAGACTTCTTGCAATTCTCCATTAAGAAAGGCTGACTTGACATCAAATTGATAGACCGACCATTGTTGTTGTGCTGCTAATGCTAGAACAATCCTCACTGTTTCGAAATGAGCTACAGGAGAGAAAGTTTCCTCGAAATCAATACCATATTGCTGCGCATTTATCCTTTTGCCACAAGACGAGCTTTGTGCTTCTCTAAACTCCCATCTGCAGTAAATTTCGTCTTATACACCCACTTCAAGCCAATTGCATTTTTTCCTTCTGGTAAATCTACCATTTTCCATGTTCCATTCTTCTCAATAGCTGACATTTCTTCCTTCATTGCTTGCTGCCATTCTTCTTTGCTTGCTACCTCATCATAACACATTGGGTCAGAAACCATAAGAGTAAATTAAGAAGAATTATAGATATCTTCCATGGACCGAAACCTCTGAGATGGCATTTTATCTGATGTTTCATCATTACTTGATGAAGAGTGGTAATTTTGTGGTGTTGATGGAGCACTCAATGGAGGTGTTGAGGTAGGTGTTTCCATTGAGGATTCAACCACAGTTTGTTCTCCATCATTTGTCAATTCACCACCCACCAGAGAAACATATTCTTCATTATTTTGTCAATCCCAACTAGCACTCTCATCAAACACTACATCTCTTCTTGTGAGAATTTTGCCATTAAGAGGGTTATACAATCTATATGTTGTCATTAAAAGGGCTATACAATCTATATGCTTTGGATTGAGTACAATAACCAACAAAAATGCATTTTTTTAATCAAGCTTTTGACGAACTTGAGATGGTACCAAAACATAAGAAATACAACCAAAAACTCTTAAATGACTTACATTGAGTTTTTTTGCCATACCAAGCTTCAAACGGAGTTTTATTCATGACAGCCTTTGTTGGTGAGATGTTCAGTAGGTAGATGGAAGTCGAGACTGCTTCAGCCCAAAAATCATTCGAAAGGCCTTTCATTTGCAACATGCTTCTTGCCATTTCTACCACAGTTTAATTCTTCCTCTCGGCTACCCCATTTTACTTCAGAGTGTAAGGTGTTGTCAACTCCCTATGGATGTCATGTTCCTCACAAAAATGGTTGAAGTTGTTGGACAAGAATTCTCCACCTATATCACTGCGAAGAGATTTGATGAGCATACCACTTTGCTTTTCTACCTTTTCCTTGAAATGCTTGAACTTCTCAAATGTTTCTGATTTGCTTTCTAGAAAATATATCCAACTCATAGGACTATAATCATCTATAAAAATCAAGAAATAAAAGCTCCCACCAAGAGACTTTTATTTGCATTGGCTCGCACAAATCAACATGAATTAGCTTGAGACACTTCGAGGCTCTCCAAGCTTTCCCAATAGGAAAAGATTTTCGAGTTTGTTTTCCATACACACATCCTTCACAGATATTAATAGTATTGATTTTTGGTAACCCAATAACCATATCTCTTTGATTTAGCAAAGAAATCCCTTTAATATTAAGATGTCCATACCTTAAATACCATAACTCCGAGTTATTCTTTGTTGTATTAGTTGCAGTAGCAATAAGAGCAAAATTTTCCACATTTGAAACTTCCAACAGAAACATTTTGCTTTGGGTCATCTTTACTTTTGCCAAAACTCGTCCTGTTTGCTTATTTTTTACCAAGCACACACCATCATTAAACAAGATAGAATTCACATTCTCCATTAGTTGTCCAACACTCAGCAAATTATATCAAATATCAGGCACATACTCAACATTTGTGAGAATTCTATTTCCATGGTGAGTTTCAATTCCCACCATTCCTTTGCCTTCTACTTGTAGCTCATTGTCGTTTCTGAGCTCCACCTTCAACTTTTCTCCTTCATTAAGCTCCTTGAATATAGGTTTCAAACCTGTCATGTGATTCGAACAACCGTTGTCAATGAACCACACCTCTGCTGTTTTTTTATCGCTGGGTATGTTTGTCATAAAAAGCTTATTTTCACCCTTTCCATTATTCTCTGATGCTTCATCCTTTGCTACGAAATTGGCTCTCTTATTTTTGCACCAACAGTCTGCCTTTACATGACCAAACTTCTTGCAATGGTAACATTGAATATTATCTTTGTTGCTTGATTGTACTCTGAACTGCCTTTGTTCTTCATTTCGGTTGCATCCTTTTCTGATACCACGACTTTGACCACGATATCCTCCTCTTCCTCGACCTCGAGTCATCACATGATCACTGTCATTATACTTTGGAACTACATCCTTTACCTGAAACACTGTTTCTTTGTTTCTTTCCATCGATCTATTGATTCTCGACTCATGTGCTTGAAGAGGTTCCATTAGTTCAATAAATGTGAAAGTGGACAGATCCTTTGATTCTTCTATTGTAGCCACAACATGATCAAACTTTAGACTCAAGCTTCTCAATACATTCTCCACTATGGTTTGATCCGTAATCGTCTCGCCGTATGTTTGCATAAGACTAATAATTGTCGTTGTCCGTGACAAAAAATCAGCAATTGTTTCTCCATTTTTCATCATCAAGGTCTTAAAATCTCGCCTAAGTGATTGCAATTTTACCATAAGTACTCTTGAATCTCCTTGAAATTCCTTTTGCAAAATAATAAGGTGTTGCTAGTGTTGAAATTTTGAATTGAATGGTGTTTTTGATTACTTAAATTTCATATTGGAATTGTATGCTCTTGAAGAATATTGTTGTTATAAAATATCCTTATTGTGTTTAGGGATTTTTTTAAATATTTTTTATTGTATATATTGTACGTCTTCAAGAAGAAAAAATATGTCGATCATACCACTTCATCATTTAGTCCTTCTGGAAATGCGACTGAAATTTGAGTTTTCAGTTTTATTTGCAAGGGGGGAGAAAGCTCTTGTTGCTACTGATAGTTCACAATTTTTTTTGTTGGGATGGTTTTTAAAGACATGTTTATTTTGAAGACATGTGCATGTTATATGAAGACTTATATTGTATTTTTTGAAGGCTGCTCTTATGTGTTATTCAAGATTTTTTTTTTTTGAACATTCAAGAAGAAAGCATATTCAAGATTATCAAGTGTTGCGCATAAAAAGAAAACTAATCATACTTTATCAAAAGGGGGAGTTTGTTAGACTTTTTGCCAAATATGAAATTAGTTTTATTTTTATTTAAAGAAAGATAAAATATATTCCTTATGTTTAGGATCATTTATCAATATCTTTTAATAAGGAGTTAAAAGATTTTCCTTAAATATTTCCTTTAAAGAAGAAGATATTCCTCATATTTAGGAATATTTATTGTAAGTTCTTTTTGACTCTTTAAAAAGAAAAAGTTCTACAAACGTAAAATTATTCTTCACCTCTGCTGTTCAGAAGTTTATATTTTTGGTAAAGGATCTATACGAAGGTAAACTAGTTACCTTCTGCATTATGACAAATTATTGAAGATCGTCAGGGATATGACAGAGTATCAATTGGTCAGAAATATGAATGAAGGCTAAGATAATTGAACTACGGTCAATGAATTCAGGGGGAGCTTGAATTCATCTTCGAAGAGATTCAAGTTTACCATGAGGGGGAGCCTGAGTTTATACGGTTAAGTTATGGTGATAACTTGTTAATGTAACTTTAGGGTTAAATTACAAATTTGTTAATCTTAATAATATTTCTTATCTGAGCAAAGAAGCTCCCTAGATGTAGGCGATATTTATCGAATTGGGTTATCAAAGCCTTATGTGTTATCTGTTTGTTTTGTTATGTTAGCTATTCCTGAAGATAATAACGTTAGTCATAGCTGGAGGATATTATTTATCATCTCACCTATTTTTCACGTTCCATTCGATCCGATGAAAATATTCTGCTCAATTTTCGTCTTACTCCGACTCTGCTTTCATGTCGATCCGAAAAACCGCTCAGTTCAGATCCTATTTTCGTCATGCTTTGATTTTGCTCTACTTCTGTTTTCCTTTCCTTTGCTTAAGTTTTGTTTTAGCTTCTTTGTGTTTGTTCTCCATGCGTTTCTAATTCTATTCTAGATTTCTTTTCTTAGCAAACTCAAGTTCGTGATTTGAACCTTGAGTTTGAGGGAGGATATTAACGTAATTAGATTATTTTTAGGCGATATTATTATGATACTATTATGCATATTCTTTCCTTAAGTGTATTCCTCTTTGAGTATATTTAGACTTGTACCCCTACTAAATTATAAATAAAGTAGAGTTTCATTCCAGAAAAAACAACAGTTTAAAAGTTAAAAGATAACTAGGAGAGTTGAAAAACAATCTAAAATGATACTAAAAGCCTGGTTAAAATACCCACTTTAAATCAAACATCAAAGAAAATACATCAATCCAAAAAGATAAACAAATAGATCGACTATTAAGTCAACCAATAAAGCCCAAGAATGACCATTAATGATTTCAGTTCGAATATTGTCCAAAATATATAAAACATATCCAATTCTATTTTAGAAACTCTGTTTTTTTCTTGTGAGTGGATGACAGTTTTTTAAGCTAACATTCTCCTCCTTTCTCCCTTTATACTCGATATACAAAAAAGAGAAAAATCGGCAAAGTATTCAGTATTCATCATCACTGTCAAATGGAAGTGTGTGTTCATGAATCATGATGGTGTAGCAGCAACCATACGCAAGGGGAGGATTCAATCATGGAGGACCAATTTGATCTTTTAGGGGGCGTTTGACGTGCATGTTCAGAATCAAATATCTATGAATTAAATGCATGTAAGCTTATTTGATGAGGTTCTGATGACTATTTTTGGGTGTACAATTTGGAAACTTGGATTTCTAATACATGTGTTTGGGGTGCTGGTTTTTAATTCATGGGTTTAACTAATTTGTTTAATTTTTTTTTATTAATTGTACTTCCTAAATTTTTTAATTGATTTTTTTATACATATTTTGTATCTCTAATTTAATTTCTTGACTCCAATTTTAATAAAAATAATGTAAATACAAAAAATTTTAATATTCAATAACAATAATTTTAATTACAGTTGTATTAACATGAATGATCTAATTAGAAATTTAACAAACTATTCACGAAATATAACAAATTATGTAATCGAATGGTGTTTACGAAAGTTCTAGTTACGCAACATTAAAAAAGGTCTAATTATAGGTTTCAAAATTAGCATAACCAAAAGGGTCATGCAAAAGCGAAAGCCAAGTAGATGTACATTTAGCCATAGTTATGGTTATCTTCCAATGACACGCATGCAATGCGTTTTAAACCATTGTTATCAAAAGAATAAGAAATGAGTTTTTTTTTTTAAGCATCTTTTTCTTATGTCAATTCAAATAAATTCTAAGTCTTCTAGTTAAATTGACTAACAAAAAAATGAATGTTATTAAACTAAAAATAAACCATGATATATATGTGATATATATTTACAATTTCCACTATATTACCAATATAATAATATTTGATTTATACTCGAGATGACAATAGATAGGTCATCAATTTTTACCTTGGAAAGATATAACAAAATAAACAAAATCTCCTAAAATGAAGGAAAGATTAAATAAGAGAAAAGGGATAATTAAAAAAGATGATCTAATAATAATAGTTATTAAAAAAACTCCAAAAAAAAGAAAATAGAAAATAAAAAAAAAATATGTATTTTAAAAAATATTACTGTGATTAAATTCAAGGTGCATTGGAAATGACTAAAAAAAAGTTTTTCAAAAATTCATTTTTATTAAGTTTTCAAAGTTTGCAAAAGTTGGTGGTCGGAAGTTCATCGGCAGAGTTGTCAGAAATGACACCTAGTGGTCGACCGACAATGGTCACTAGGGATGGTGTTTGGAGTTAATGAATTTTCTAGATTGAATTAGAAAAAAAAAATGTAACATGTGGGCTTGAATAGTATTTACTACTCAATTCCATGGGAAATGGTTGTAGGAAGCCTTGATGAAGACGGTCAATGGTCGTCAATTTTAAAACGATTGGTTGGTCGTCGACCATCATGACAATCAATCATCAAGGGTCATGGCTATTGATTATTTTGACCATCACTACAATCGTTCGTTAATAGGTATGCTATCGATAATTAACGATAATGATTGGTTACCATCGATCAAGATGTTTACCACACGATAGTAACGTCTAAAGTTGTAGGTCACCAGCAATCAAGACGATCGATAATCAACTTTCAAGACGATCTACAGTTGACGATCAAGATGATCCGAAGTTGACGATTAAGACGATCAGTTGCTGTAACTATCAATCGATCATGATTGGTCATCATGGTTGACCGTGAAGTTGGCTAACATTTGTTGCCAACGATCATCACTGATCATTAATAAGATGTTGAAGTGAAAAAAAATTAAAAAACATATGACATTCAATAATAATAATAATAAAACATATTCCAAACTTATGAGTTTGGAATCTTAATCCCAGAAATTTTATTTTTAGTGTCCAAACACGAATTTGACTTCAAATGCCAAACTTCCCTAATTCCAAACCAAAGACCTTTTCCTTTCTAAGAGGTAATAAGGAATAAACATGAGAAATATCAGCAAATCCCAAAAATATTAAAATTTATAGCAAAATCGCCGTATGCAGACTTTTTTATAACCTTTTATAGAAGATAATTCATTTTTTACAAATACAGTGTATTTGAATAGTTCGAAAAATGGGACAAAATACCAAAGATTTATGAATACAATGTATTTGGAAATAACATTTAGCTTTGATAAATCTAAACTAAATTTATCATTTTCTTGCTGGAGAAGATTGCATCAACATCCCTAAAAATATGTCTGTAATTTCTCCCAGATTTTTGGATTCTTGGGATTTAAATCAATTAATTAACAATTTATTTGTATAATTCATAACATATATGTTTAATAATGATTTGAATTCAAATTTTAGATAATATCTCTAAAAATATGGCAAAGATAAATTCAACGGTTTCACATTATTTATATTTCAAACTATTTATAAAACATTTATTAAATAATACATAATACATATTTTAAATAACAATTTGAATTTAGATTTTATATCATCCCTAAAATTATCAATTTGAATTCAATCTTATATCATATCCCTTAAATAATGGCAAAGATAAATTCAACATTTTTGGATTCTTTATATTGCAAAATATTTATAAAAAAAATTATTAAATAATACATGATACATATTTTTAATAAAGATTTGAATTAAAATTTTTTATCATCCCCTAAAATCGTGTCAATTACAATTATCCACTTATTTTGGTTGTTTTTTATTTTAAAAAATTATTTTCTTGTGCCAATTGTAAAGAATAATTATTTTGAGATTTTGTGTTTTTTGGTAACGTTAATATTCATATTTATTTTCATTAGACATTTTCTTTTTTCAAGTTTATTTACATAATTTTGATAAATGAATTTCAGTCTATTTTCATAATTGATTGCATCATATACAACCGAATAGACAAATACAGTATAATTATAGATTAAATCTCTAAGTTATCAAACGTCAAAGTATCATAACTCTACAATGCATAACACTCCCAACATAATACAAATACAGTGTAATTCTGATAAACAAGTTTCAACATATTTCAACATAGATTGCATAATATACAACAAAATCACAAATACAGTGTAATTACTCCTATATCATCTAAATGGCAGTACCATATCACACATTGTTCAACATTTTCTTGTTTCATTGGTGCTTTGTCTTTTCATCTTCTATCTTCTTTCGCCTTTTTTTCCTCGTTAGTAGTCTTGACCTATGTTATAAAAAGAAAATTTATAGCGAAAATCCATAAAATTGTTACAATTATCAAATGTTATATATGGTTACCTTCTTTCCCTCTTATGTACTCTTTTTTCTCTTTTTATTATCTATTGATCCTTCATTTTGTTCACTTGTCTCTTTCGTCCTGAACTAGATTCTTCATTTACTGCCATTTCACCTAAGATAACCGTGTACATAGCAAAATAATAAATAACAAATTAAAAAATAGCAAATCCTGGAAATATTAAGATTTATAACAAAACCGCCGACTGCGGGTTTTTTTTTTTTAACTTTTGTATACATGATTATACCTCTTTATATAGAGCAATTCATTTATTACACATACAGTGTATTTGAATAGTTCAAAGAATGAGACAAAATATCACAGAGACACGAATCCAATGTATTTGTAAGCAACATTCAGCTTTGACAAATCTTAAATAAATATTATATTTTATTACTAGAGAAAATTTCACAAACATCTCCTAAAAATATGGCTCTAATTTCTACCGGATTTTTGAATTCTTAGGATTTAAATTAATTTGAATTCAAATCTTACATCATATCCCTAAAATAATGGCAAAGATAAATTGTTAATAACAATTTGAATTTAAAATTTAAAATTCAAATTTTTATAATTTAAAAATTAACAACTTATATTCTAGAATTTTATAAAAAAAATTATTAAATAATACATAATACATATTTACGTTTCTCTACACCTAATGAAGAAAAAATTAAAAAGAAAAAATTATTATACAAATTATTTTTATCTTTTGGACCTTCCAAAATAGCAGAGATCACAACAATGTCAACTTTTAAAAAATTAAATGATTTCAAGTTATAATTGTTGTGCATGCCAAAATGAAGAACTATAATGGTGGTTTTAAAAATTTTCCTTAAGAATCAAAGCTCAAAGGAACAAAGAAGAAATGCGAAGAAGAAAATTTATTGAAGAAGCTCACCTTTTGGCTGAATAAGCGCTCAAATGAATCTCGAATGTATGAAGAACTTGAAAAACTCATCGATTTGAGTGGAGCATATGAAGAACGACAAAGGTTTTGAACGAGATGAATCCTTTTATTCAAATGATTGAAGATTTTCAAGCAGACGAAGTTTGGGCACGTATGAAGAACTTGAATGTTTTGAAGCTAATTTTGAAGTCGTTCTGCAAGAACCCTTTTCGGTAGAACAAACCTAAAAGATAGGTAATGAAAGATATTGGAGATGCAATTGGAAGACCTTTCAAAATTTTCTAGGGTTTCAAAATGTGAAATTAATGGAAAGTTTTCAATGCCTGCCCGATTTGAAGGAGATGTGAAACAATTGCAGAGCTTAGTGGAGCTTCAATTGTGATATGTGTTATTTTTAATTTTTGGGGAGAAATTAGATTTTTCATAGGTTTTAATTGTGTGTGGGATGTTTAATTTAATTATAGGGTGTTTGGGGTTTATTGAACAATTGTATTTAGGATTCAAGTTTTTCACTTAGGTGCATTTAAGACATTGCTTCAACTTTTTTTTTTCTGGATTTTTCTGTTTTGCTATTTTATCATTATAAAAATAATTTTGTTATTTATCCAAAGTGAACCTCCTGTTTTTCCATTTTTCTTGTCAGCAAAAAAAAAAAAAAGGAAATTTGCCACTCGTGATTTCTCCTCCTCCATCCAAAGTCGTATTCATCCTCTACTCCGGTGAACATTAGTGAGGCAATAGTGAACGTCGGAGCACGCCTTTCTACTAAGGGTGTTCATGGTTCGGTTTGGTTCGGTTCCAAGCTAAAATCGTATCGAACCGCAAAATAAAAAAAAATCTTATACAAAATCAAACTGAACCACACGTTTGTGTCAAACTAAATCAAAATTGAACCACATATATGGTTCGTTTCCATTCAGTTTAAATCCCAAAGAATCTTAGACCACCAAAGCATCAAGTTTGATAAAATTTTCCTTTTTGTTTTAAATTCTGAAAAATCTCGGGCCACCAAAGCACCAAGTTCTATAAAATTTCTCTTTCTATTTTAGATCTTAGTGGATCTCGAATCAACATATTTAATCGAGTTTTAGAAACAAAACTTTTATGATCATTTCTTTAAATTTCTTTAATTTTTTTTAAATGAAGCGGTTCAATTAGGTTTTAGAATCGATTTAAAACATTAAACCGAACCGAACCGCATAAGAAACGATTTCAACATAACACAAATCGTATCGAAATGCATGCAATCAATTTTGATTCAGTTTTAATTCGGTTTGATTCGGCTTGTCAATTCGGTTCGATTTTAAATATTTTATGAACACCCCTACTTTCTACAATGGTGGCCAAAGAGTTAGTGTTGTTTCTTTTTCTTTGTGACTCAGTGTAAACCTCTTATTCAGTGAATGTCAGTGAGGCAACGGTGAACGTCAGAGCATGTCTTTTGATTGCAGTCCTTTGGTCTGCATTTAGTTTGCCTTTCTTCGTGACTCAGTTCTCTGAGTGTTTTCATCAATTTCTTCGCCAAAACCCACTAAGTGATCACTCTCCCTTTCCTGTTGTATGTACTTTTTTTTTACCATTTTACATCTAAATTTGTTTAGCTGTTGTATTCATTATTCTAGGGTGTTTCTTAGCCTATTTGAAAACTTTCTGTGGTTGAGTTGTCTATTGAATTGTTTTTTTTTTGTTTTATTTGTTTATTAAAATCAATTATATATTTTTGTTTACTGATTTGGATTGGGTAGTGTAGATTATTTCTACGGTTGGCTACTTATTCTTATCTTAGAATATGGAATAGTTGAGTTGTTTTGGTCTAGATTAATGTGGAATTGTTGTAGATAAATTTGGAATAGTTGAGTTGTTTTTCCTACAACTTTTTCAATTATTTTGTAACATCTCGAAACTTTCAATCCTGAAATTTGGAACACTTAACTACAACCTTCTATTTTTCCCACCCAAAATCAAAGTTGAGATCATTGTAGGTGTTTTAGGAGGCTTTACACTTGTTTTAGATCTTTTTTCTTTTTTATCTTATTGCATCCATTTATTGTCTCCAAAACATCTCGTACACATGTCTCGCAATGATCACTTGTTTTGGCCTATTTAGAGTGCTTTTGCACATGTCTTAGAGATTTTTTTAGGTTTTTGTCTCGCATTTTCCAAAATGTAATTTTGTAATCTCAAAATCAGTTCAGTATCTTTATTAAATCCTTACTACTTATGTATCATCTCACACACATCTTGCACAATCCAAACTTTCACATTGGGTTTTAAAATCAAATTCTATCTCTCTTAAGTCATTTAAAGTGCTTTTATGCATGTTTAGGAAGTCTTTAAGGTACTTATGTATCATCTTACACACATCTCGCACATTCCAAACTTTCACTATGCATTTTGAAATCAAATTTCTACCTCTCTTAAGTCCTTTTGCGTGTTTTTATGCATGTTTAGTAAGCCTTTTAGGTACTCCCATGTTCAAGGAATGAAACAAGAGGCAAATCTCTAAGTTCTTTCAATATAGAATTCATGGACTTTGCTATATTTGTTGTCATCATGTTATAGCGTCTTCTTAGGCATTGAACATGAGACCATTGTGCTATTCCAACGTTGTTTAAATATTTTGCTAAACCATTAGAAAATGCAAGAATACTTCTCCACATTTCTAGAAACGTTGATTCACGATATGTTCTTGATGCATTGTAAAACAAAGTAGCTACCGTGTCATTGTTATACTTATCATTTAATTTTTGAGTCAAATGTTGGAATACGAAGGGGAAAACCGATAAAATACCCTTAGAGAAGCATGTTTTTCGATTTGTTATGAAGCCTAGATTAGACACTTCACCTATTGCACCTTTCAATTTTTCTAAGAACCACTATATTGAGGCATCTGTTTCTCTATCAACTACTCCAAAGACAAGATGATAAATATGATTTTTACCATATAAGCAAATGACAACTATCAACTGACCTCGATATTTGTTCTTAAGAAATGTTCCATTCATGTCTATGATCGATCTAATGCAATTTAAGAATCCTTGAACACATGGACCAACAACTATAAAAAAATATTTGAAGAAACGATCATCTTCAAGTTCCACGTGAAATATTGCACCAACGATTGTGAGTTTAAGTGCTTCACCATATCTAAGCAATAGATTATATGACTCTTTAGGAGATTCTCACTCTTGTTCATATGCATTTTCTCTGGCATGCCATGCTTTTTCATAACTCATATTTATGCAATAGTCTTTCCTCACGTTTTCTATGATATCATGTGGTTTGTATAGGCGGGTCAACTCCCTTGAATTTGGACTTTATTAATTCTCCAACAACCCAAGACTTTGTTTGCCTATAGTCACGATTCAAAAACTCAAGAGAACAAAAATGAACTTTAACATACTTTTTAATCTTGAATATATTTGAATCCTTCAATCTCGCATCTCACAATCTCCAACTACACTTGTTATCAATGCATCTAACAAAAAGAACCTCTTTTGTAAACTTTTTTTTTTTACCACAAACTGATTTTTTTCATTGTCAAGACACTTAATCTCATTGACAATTTTCTCTTGCAAAAAAATATTTGTCCTACATCCAACTCCTCACTTGTAGAGCTTTCATTGAACCAAACACTTTCTTTTTGCTTTCAACTTTCGGCTAATGGAGTTATAGTGAACTTTATATTTTCCTTTACAATCTTTTATAGGAGCAGCTCCTTGTAGGATGTCAAATGATTCATTGTTCATCTCAACTGGCTCTCATGTAAAAACATCATCTTTTTAATCATATGACTCATATGATTTCCCTATAGCCGGAGTAGCCTGTTATCACACAAGCCAAGCTAAACTTCACCAACATGGACTTCATTCTCATCTAATGTATCCATTTCAATTGGAGGATGAGGGTTTAAGTTATGAACTTGATTGCTCCCAAATACTGAATTATAACACATGTTTAACCCTTTCTTGCTTTGATTTCTTCTAGGCTCAAATGAGACGTATAGGAAGATCTTCAATGGATTTTCACTAATAATATAAAACTTCAAATTACGACCGTTGCATAACTCAAATGGAGGAGCTTCATTTTTCACTTTTATCTCATATATATGCATATTGTCTTTATGCCAAACTCTGCATGGTCAACTTCTACAAGGTCATATAATTCAACTTGTAAATCTTTGTGTGTTATTTCTTTCTTGACAACAATGTCTTTTGACATGACTCCTTCATATTTTCTTCGTTCCTCATCCCATACACCACCACAATGCACTAACATCCGAACATGTGACATCCTTAAACCACTTTAAACTTTTTAGTTCATACAAAAATTGATTTGAAGTTAGAAGTTGACATATCACATAAAACAAGTGTATGAATTATTTGCGAGATTAAAAAACAGTATCTAAAAACTAAATAAAACATGCATGGTCACACCCTAAATAAGTATATGACTGATTTGACATTAGACATTTAAAGTTTATAAGTTGTGAGATGTGAGATGTTTGCGAGATGCAAAAAACAGCAGATAAAAACTCTCTAAACATGTATAAAAAAGCAACCTAAATCACATAAGCACATATATATAATTCATTTGAGATTAAACATTTGAACTTCCTGTCGAGATGCTTGCAAGATGTTTGCGAGATGAAAAAAATAACAAAAGAACTGCTAATAAGTTTAAACAACTAAATCAACTTGAAACAATTAAAAGTTAGATTAGGTTTATACATTTCAGATTTAAATGTTCCACCAAGAGAGGAGGGCAAAAAAAACCCTATATCTAGCTATATAGCACAATTTGAAGGAAAAAAATAACAAAACACCTAAAACCTTACATGAGGAAAAAAATAACAAAAAAACAAAAAACCTAAAAAACTTACTGGATAACACAAAAACTTGATCAAGATTAGCTAAATATTCTCTGAAATGTCAAGAGAGATTGAGAGGAAGAGAGTTTAAAAGAGGTTAGAAAGATCGGGAGGTTAGATGAGTTTACCGTGAAGGGAAATTTCATTAAGGGCAAAATTGACTTTTCACTCTAAATTTGTTCTAAAACTCTAACATGTTCAAATCCAATCCTAAGAGTCATCAACCCCTTCAAATTTGGCCTATTTTTGGTAATTTTCCAACAAATAGTTGTTGACCAACTTTTGATCGTAGTTGTCGTAGTGGTGTTGGATCGTGAGGGAGATGCACGCTATCAAGGCGAGATAAACACCAAGAGAAAAAGGAAACTTTAGGTCTTTATGGGTAGAGGCAATTTTTGGCATTTCACCCACTCATTTGAAATTTTTTGTAAACTATTCTAATTTGAAAGTAAAATAATAAATACAGTATCCAATAATAAAAGAATGATAGTGATATAATATGGTTTAGTGTAAGAAAAAGTTGATTATTATACTATTAGATAAAACTTATCCCAAATACTTTACTCTCTTAATTTTGAATTTTTTGTAAAAATAATGTGTTTTTAGAAAGTAATGACTGGCATCGTGGATCCAGTCCACGTTTTCTGACTAGAGTCGTGGACCCGGTACACGACTTCGGTAAAGCTATACTCTCTGACGGGCAACAGTAGCGTTGATTGCCAGTTTTGTCGCATAGCGAAAAAGTCGTGTACCAGGTACACGACTTCTGTACAATCAACAGTCAACCCTAGGATTCACGTGAAAGTTAGATTCACGAGAAAGCTGCCACATAACGTTCATGCAGTGAAGTCGTGTACGGGGTACATGACTTCACCTCATTAAAAATCTAATTTTCGACCATTCTGCCTTTCATTTTAACTTCAAATCTTTCTTTTGCCTCTCTTGTTCTCCCTTATTTTCTTCTCCAAAAAGCGTCCAATATTAAAGATCTATCTATACATTTCCATCCTACACCAAAAATCACCAACTTCTTCCATTCTTCACACTAAAAAAGTGTTCTTGCCCTCTATTTTCCTTCCAATTTCTTTGTTCTTTCCCTCCATTTTTTGTTTTGATTTTTTCGTTCTTCCCCTCAATTTTTCTTTTCGGTTTTACGTTACAAGGTATATTTATTTAAGTAAAGCGTAGTCTGGGTACATGATTTTGTTGTTAAAATTATTTAATTCATGTTTGTTATTTGATTTTATTATTACATTGGTAAAATAATTTAATTTATGTTGTAGTTGGCTTCTTTAAATCCTCCATTTTTTCTTCCGGTATTTTTTCACAATGTATGTTTATTTAACTAAATCGTAGACCGGATATACAATTTTATTGTAAAAATAATTTAATTTAGCTTTGTTATTTGATTTTATTATTTTATTGTAAAAATTATTTGAATTTAGTTATATTGTTTGAATTTAGATTTATTATTTGGAATTAGAAGAGTTATTATGAAAAAAATGATAATAGAATTAATAATGTGTAGGAGGAAATACATGATATTTTGTTATATATATCATAAATGTTTGGATTTATTTGGTTAAATATTTTTAAAAAGTAAAAGATATAATAATAGATAGAGGAGGGGATTGAGAAATCTTTCTCCAATGGGAGGATCTCATTAAAGGAGAAAACAATTAATTTCACCACCTAAGTTATGCCTGCATTTATTGCCCACCAATACTTTGTGCTTCAGTCTTTTCTTCTTCTTCAATTCTTCTTTTCTTTTTTAGAAACAAAATATTTTATAATAATAATAAATAACAATTTTGAATTTCACCCTTCCTTGATCTTAGTCCATGTCTTATTTTAAATTTTTATAACTTAAACAATGGGTACAATACAATCGCTCAAATCAATTTCAATTTTTTTTATTTTCATTAATTAAAACTAAAATACTTAGTGTATTATTTATGTTAATATAATCTTTTTTTTGGATAATGATAACAATTACAATATTTATGATAAGTTGTATGTTGGATTAGTAATAGTAAAGATTAATTAAAAGCCCAAATTAAAATTAACAACTTTAATTTCTAATTTCTTTGTAGTTATTGTAAATGTCATTTTTAGTATATATATATATATAGTATAATAATTGTGAGATAACAAATGAAATCATGTTCCTCAATGAAACAAAAGTCATTCAAATAATCTTGGGATAATATTAAAATTTGTTATTTTCCCCTGTTGACTTTAAGAATAAATTAACCATATTTCTAAAATTTAAGGATTTTTTTTTAAAATTTTCCTAACAAAAACTATCTCTCTCTGCCTAACATATTGTCAGTATGCAATTATAAATTACCATAGGTTGAATTTAAAAGAGTACTGAATAGTTTTCAACCTATAGATCAATTATATAAAAAGATAAAGAATATATATTTTGACATTTTTATTATAATAAAAATTAAATTTAAAAGCTTTATAAGGATTTACAAAGTATTTATACTCCAGTAGATAAATAAAAAATTATGGGGTAAGATTAGTACTTAATTTTTTTGTAATTATCAATAGTTTCAAAGAAGCAAAGTTAATATATTGTCCATTGAACTTTGTTCAAGTTAACAATATAGTTGATAAGCATTATATTTTTTAAATTATGAGAGTATATGAGTGATATTCGAAAACTCATATATTCGAAAATGTGTGATTATAGTCGGATTTCAAGATATGTTTAGCTTATGTAATATAACATGATATATATTCATAAAATTCATACAAACATTTGATTATATACTTTTTTTAATTATATTTTTCCTAAACACAGTTTTAAGAAATTTATTTATTTTAATCAAGATATGATCACAATTTGTTTCATGTTGTTTCATATAAGTCTATGGATTGCTTGTTCTTTCCATCAAACCATCAAACTTTTAGATGATAGTTTATTGAAATTGACATTTAATTGAAGTCTAATTTTCAATCATGAAAAGTAATTAACAAGAATTTGACGTGATAATTGATATATAATTTATGTTGTTAATCTTGCAAAATAAAAAATGAAGTTAAAAGTTTAAAAAAAAATAACAAAGATAGATTGAGAATATTAAAATCTTTTTGAAAACACGAATGACATAAATTTTGAAGTATTTAAACCTAAAATCCCATGTAAATATATTGAACATCATTGTAAATCTACTGAACATCATTAGCCATTGCCACATATAGCTACAAATAAATATCTTTATTGTGTACACTACATTAATATAATAAATAGACACATTAAACTGACGGCGGTCTTCATATTTAACAGCTAATTAAATATGTCGTTGCGACCTGAAGATTTAGTTATTCTTGAACTTGGTAATGATGGAGATAGTGATAAGATGTAGAAGTCATGAATTATTTGGTAATGAAGAAAATATAGAGGAAGATAAGAAAATGATCCCTTTTGAGATATTTACATAAATAGATTGGGACATTGCGAATTTTGTTTGTGAACAAGGCTCTACATTGGCAGATAGGAATGTATCTGTAGACACATCTTGTTTAATTCAGAAGGGAATGATATTTAACTGCAAGGAAAATCTTCAATTGGCCGTTAAGAAGTACTGTGTGACACAACACTACAAAATTGTTGTAGTCGACTTGAACCAAATTTTGTGGAATTTTCGATGCAAACAGTGGAGTAATGGCTGCAACTGGAGGTTACATGCTTGTAAGCTAAGAGCCACAAATTGTTTGAAATCACTAGGCTTGAAGGAGAGCACTCATGTCCGTACTCAAATTTAACACAAGATCACTCACAACTAGATTCTAATTTCATGAGTGTTGAAATTCAGAATATAGTGAAAGCTGATCCTAGTGTTGTTGTGCCTGTGCTTGTGGAAATGATAAAACAACAGTATGGTTACAATGTTAAGTACATACAAGTGTGGCAAGCGAAGAGAAAAGCTTTGATTTCTGCTTTTGGTGATTGGGAGAAATCATATAACAAGCTTTCGTACTGGTTAAGTGTCGTTGTACATTATAATCCAAAAACTCGAGTTGATTGATTTTTTCTTCCATCCAATGTACCAGGTACAACCATTTTCAGAAGGGTTTTCTAGTCATGTGGTTCTACAATAGAAGGGTTCAAGTATTGTAGGCCATTAATTTAGATCGGCGAAACCCATTTGTATGGAAAGTATAAGGGAAAAATGTTAACTGCCTTATCTATCGATGCAAATGGTCATATATTTTCTCATGTATTTGCTATAGTCGAAGAGGAAAACGCGTCTAGTTGGTCATGGTTCCTTCATGCACTATGCCAATACGTTACTGATCGAGATAGTATTTGTTTGATCACCGATAGGCATAGGGACATTCTTTCTGCCATTAACAATGAAGAGGTAGGTTGGAGTGAATCTTGAGCAGTCCATCGTTATTGACTTCGTCATGTTGCTAGCAACTTCAATCAGAAATACAAATCAAAGCAACTGAAAGATTTGATGTTTAGGGTAGGTAATCAACACCAAAGGCACAAATTTATAAAAAGCATGAAAGAATTACAACAATTGAACCCATAGTGTCTTGAGTTTTTTGAAGATATTGACGTGGAAAAATGAACTCGGTTGCACGATAATGGGTCTCGATATGGATGGATGACAAACAACGCAGCTGAATGTATGAATGGTGTATTTAAAGGAGCTTGAATATTATCCATCACTTCTTTGGTTAGACTGAAATTTTATCGCACAATTCTGTATTTCAAACGTCGACGATCTGAGATAAATGAAGCACTCGATCGTGGGGATGTTTATACGAAATATGCGATAAGAAAGCTTAAGATGTGGGAAAAACAGGCTTCTGCACATTCAGTGACATCCATTGATAGAGAAACCCCAAACGTTTGAGGTTCACACAGGTATGCGTATGATTTCTCTGTACAAAGGCCAACACACAAATAGTAAGTTTGATGGAAGGGACATGTTCTTGCAACAACACACAAATTGTAATTTCATGCATTTAATATATGTTCCATACATTGACGAATGCTACTTGTCCATATTCAAACGTTGTTATGATGGTCGTTTTTATCCAATCCAACACTTAGATTATTGACCAGAGTTATCATTCATTGAAGTTTGTCCAAATGCAGACTCGGTCGACTAAGAACTACTAGGATCCATAATGAAATGGATTGGAAAGAGTCTAGTCAATCACTCAGATGCACGATCTGTAAAGTAGAAGGACATAACAGACTTATTTGTCCTCAACATGCTTCTTCTTCTTCAAGACACTGATATGTCTATTTTAGGGTTTTGTAATTATTAATGCTCGACTTCTATGTAATTGTTTGATTTCATTGTTTGATGTATATCTTAAGGTGTGATGAATACTTTAATTATAATTGATTGATATGTAAACTTAACAACTTACATTCATACTATGCTATAAATGTGTGTTATTGATCTTCTTTGTAGTTGGATTTTTCCTTTTCATGTTATTACTGCAATACATGTGTGTTAATAATGAAGTATTTTTTAGGCTATTTGCATAATGGAACCTGCCCGATTGATCCTACGCAGCTATATCTACAATCGTTCCATCGTTCACAGTCTGTATAAGAGATCTCCTCCATAGTTGTTTTAAGTTGTCGATGGAGAGAGGCAGCGTCCCAGCGCATGATCCCATTCGATGAGCGTATTGTGCCATATTTAGAGGCTGCTAGATTTCTAGGAGTTTCTCAGATAGGATTCATGCAGTTGGACTGACACTTGATTAGTGCTTTGGTCGAGCATTGGAGACCAGAGACCCACACATTTCATATGCCTTGTGGGGAATGCACGATCACACTATATAATGTTGCAGTTCAGTTAGGGTTACCTGTGGATGATGAGCCTGTGCTAGGATCGTTGTTATATGACTGAAAGGTACTCTGTGAGGATTACTTGAGAGTTCTTCTGCCTGACATGAAAGGTCAACGGTTGAGTCTTTCATGGTTGGCAGAACAGTTTACAAAATTGCCACCAAATGCTGATGTAGTGAGTGTTCAGAGATACGCTCGTGCATACATTATCTAGTTGATAGAGGCTTTCTATTTATCGGTAAATTAAACACCCTAGTTCACTGTATGTTTTTTCTGCTTTTAATCGATTTCGATCAGGCTGGTACGTACGCTTGGGACACTGCATGCCTCGCATGGTTGTATAGGAAATTGTGTCGAGTGAGTAATACATGATCTTTAGAGATTGCTGGCCCATTAATGTTGCTGCAAGTATGGACGTATGGCATATTCCTTATTGTGGCACCACAAGCACCACTACAGGTGTCAGTTAGTCGACCTTTGAGTTTCAGGTATTCTTTTATGTATATATTGTTTTTGTAAATAAAATTTGCACTATCTATAACTTATTAATGATTTCTTTCTCACATTAGATAGAGCAGTGTCATACCTTCATTAGCACTATCAGCAAACATGTTGCTTATCTACCGAATGATATTTGATTGGCTGATCAACTCCCAGGTAAGAAAATATTATATGAATATTGTCTAGGTATGTTTTTTGTTGCTTACTTATGTTTATTTTTTTAACAAATTAATTAGACACTATACATGCCCGACATTATGACATTGCTTCCTCATCGATGTCATAATGGTCAAGCGGTGTGGACATACGTGGATCCTATGATTTGCTTTCATCTCGCCGAGAAGCATAAGTCAAATCGTGTATTGCAACAGTTTAGTATGCTACAAATGCCACCAGAGTTCTGCTCCACAGATCGGGGACTACACCAAATTGATTTAAGAGTCAAGCATGGTCAAGATTGGAGTAGAATTCATGCGGAACATATAGCAACATGACATCCATAAAATAAATTTTGTGTAGAAGTAGTAGCAAGACACGGGCCAACAGTATCAGATAATTACTTTTCCTGGTACTCGTTGATTACCAGACGCTTCATCACACCTGATGGTGCTTACTGTTATCGCATGGTAATAATTTTAATATGATCTATAAATTTAATACAAGCATGCACATTTTTTAATTATATTATTTACAATCGTTCAGAATAATTTTGTTCAAGACGTCTGTCGGGTCTCCATGGAAAACAAATTTGAAAATTTCAAACCAATGTGTAACGAAGTCATGAAAGATATAGAACAACTTGTTCAACAGACTCGACGACTGAATGTTGCCGACACAGATCGTAGACGCATTTGACGTAAACGACGACAAGGTGATGATGTCGTAGAGGAAAATGAAGAAAATTCTTAATTTATATAATTTAAGTATTATATAATTTTTAAATTTTGCTAAAATTTTAATAAAGCTGTATATATTAAAAATTGGACTTTTTGAAATTAATTATTTTAAAATGAAGGTAAATTATATGACGTGATTTAGATGTAGAAATCTTAATAATATCAAAATATAATATTCTTTTAAGAAAATAGGGAACCAAGCATAAGAATTACAAGAGTTAAAGATAGAAAAAACAAAAGGGAATGGGGACATTAATAGTGCTAATCAATACACTCATGTTTTTTGAGATTGTTTTTAGTGACAAGACCAAACATCAATAAATAAACACTATATTGCACAACAGATAATTGAAAACATGAAGTGGAAAAAATTATCACCAGTTTAAAGCGATTTTATTTCTAACAGTACACAATATATTTTTTCAAAATGTTTGTTTTTATTCTTCTTTTATCACTATTATAAGGTGTGAGAATAAATAAAATCTACGTTAATCTTGAAGGTGATAATACAAATTTTGTGCTACCTACATTAAACGATCGAACTTCTTTTTTTAAAGATAATTCCAAAAACTATTTATTTCTATTTTAATAATAAAGTTAATAAAAAAAATATATGTTTTGGTGATTCCATATGAGAATTATATGCATAAAAAAATGAAAAATTTAACAACAATAAGTTACTAAAAGATTTAATTTTTATGTCTAAAAATTGTTTCTTTTTTCTAAATATTATCTTCCCCTCACAAAAGAAAAAATAGTAATAATATTGCTTAAAAGTACAACGTCAAACTGATAAATTATGCTCATGAGTAAAGTATGGAAGTATGTGTACCCATCACCAAAACACCCAATTCTTATCAATTTTTTCTCAAACAACTCTACTTTTGTCATTATTTATGAAAACACACACACATTTTTTTTTAAAATACTTCCCTAATTTTGATTCTATTTTCGACCATTTCCCAACCATTTTTTGTGTGTATGTATTTAAAATCTTGAATTTGAAATCATTCAGTCAGATCAAAATAGCCATCCGAAACCACCTTTTTCACTGTGTCTACCCTTCCGAAACCACCTTTTTCACTGTGTCTACCCTTTCGAGACCTCCCTCTTTTCCCTTCTGCTTTGGCCAATGCAGCCTCTCAGGCGAGACTAAACCCCTACTGCAACCAACGACGACCAAAGAAAGACCCTTACAGCTCCTCTTCCAGTGCGGACCGGCTGTGGCAACCTGATCTGCACTCTAGTTTTGTTTCTTCATCCAGCAACAACAATATACGACGCCTCTTTTGGTGAACAACCGCCAGCAGCTTTGTTTTCTCTTATTTCGACCATTTGGACATGTTCCAGCAAGTGTTCAAGTCCATTTTGGTAAGCTTCACTGGATAAAAACACTCTAAATTCCTTTTCGAACTAGTTTAAGGTTCTCTAGATTTGTCTCTAATTCTAATTCGGAGTAATTTTGGAATTATTTGGACATTTAAGCACCCAAGTCCGTTCGGGTGTTGGACCTCTATTTAGACCCTTTTAAATTAACTTAGGGTGCTGTAAGTTAGTTTCAAATTATCGGAAAGGTTGATGGCCTTGGGAAAAATCAGCTGGGGCGGACAGAGAGGTCGGTGGCCCTGAATAAATCAGTTAGGGCCAATAGAGACCGTCGGTGGTCGTGGATGAAGTCAATGTGGTCGACAGAGCGTTGATGGATCAATGTCAGCATGAATTTTGGGTTCACTATTTGTTGTTTTAATGGCCTTATTATTAGGGTTGTGTAATGTAATGACATCCTTTGAATTGTCTTCAGTGCTTGTTTTTACTTTAAGTTTCTCAGTGTTCTTTAATGGGATATTAAATCAAGTTTTTAATATTTTTATAGCAAATAGTTGTTCTTCCTACGTTTTTATCTAT